>PVKA01004545.1:0-70148 GCA_004027165.1 Ctenomys sociabilis
AGGGAGTTATTCAAAGAAATTGTCGACCATATCCATTTACAGCTCAGCTTAATATTATGGGCTCACAATGTATACTTCATTTTTATACTTTTATACTTTTCTGCTGGATGGTTAAGACCTAGGTAGATCAAAACTTATATACCAACACATGAACTTTATATTTCCTATGTGGTCATTGAAGTCTTCTCAGGGTTTATCTGGTAGTCCTGTACATTATTCTGTAGTTCCTTTGTCTGTGTCATCCATGTGGATGAGTCACGGCCAAAGTTTGACCAGATTGCTCTCTGTGAGAGCCTGAGAGAAAGTGTGTAGTATATTTCTGTGAGCTTTGAATACCCAACAAAGCCTACAATGATTTTATAAAGGTCCAAAGAAGTTAGCACTGCAAGAAAATGTGACATAATCCAAAATGCAGTACTCGTTTTAGGGACTTTCCCCCCTGAATTAAAAGGAGAAGCAGTGATTTACACCTTTCTTAACCTCCTGAATTGGCATCCCTTTTGGATGTTTCCTTCCACTAACTGCAGCAGATTTTTTCCTGAATTATCTATGATTCCTTTCCCAGTACTATAAGAGCAAAAATAGACACTTAAAAGATCCTGGCTAAGATTCCAGATTTTGGTCACAAAATAGAGGTTGTGGTTCATGCTTTTATTGTGTTGTTTTTATTTGCTAAAGGCTTCTTATATGAATTACAATCTATAAATCTGTGCTAGTACAGCTCTATAATGTCAAGGAAGTTAGAAGACAGCTAGCCTATATGTTTAACTTTTCTTCTCATTCCTGCCAAAGCACGCTTTAAACAAATTGAATCAATATAGACAAATAGATAAAAGCACAACCCCTCTGACCTCAGATGCCGGAATCCCATCTGCTTGGGATTTTTTCCATCAATTCCTTGCCTGCGTCCAAGCACAGCAGAACTCCCAAGCTCTACGTATGGAATGAGGTTTGAAGAACTAGGATTTAATCTAAGGTCCTAATGCCTGAAAGGTAAAGTGACTTAGCCCAGGTCATGCTCAACTCCTGTGGTCACCTTTCTCTGACCAGTGGAGGCCCCCAGAAACAAATATCAAAAATATTTTGGTGAGCAATTTCAATGTTTTGCCAAAACATCCTCTCACTGTCTCTGTTTTGTTTCAAAGGCCAAGTAGTTTCTGAGTGACTTTACTGCTAGTGGCATAGGACTAGTCAAGTAGGGTGAGAGTGTCATGTCACCAAATTAACCTTGGTTAGAAAATGGACAAGAACGCAGGAGCAGGGGGTCCAATTCCCAGGCCTCCTGTGCCGACTCCGCCTGCAGGGCACTCTGAGATGGCAATTGAGACTGGGCATGGTGGCGCACGCTTGTAATCCCAGCTCTTGGGAGACTGTAAACAGGTGGATCACTGTGAGTTCAATCTAGTAGTGAGACACTGAATACCCTGTAGATTCTTCCCTAAAATACAAAACGAAAAATGGACAAGAAAATCGTGAGACTGAATGCACTGTAAGTGAGATCCAGTATTCACTTAGGGCACACACTCACTGTGCACACTGTGAAACAACCTCTCGGAATCCTGACCTGTCCCTGCCAGAGAGAACCACGTGCTGGGCAGATAGGAACACTGGGGACCCTTCTCCACTATCTTTGTCTGAGGGTACGGAAATCCCCCTCATTGTGTGGACAGCCCCAATTGTCTTTGTTAAATCACCCCACAACCACTGCAGACTCACTTCCCTGATAATACACTTTTTCTAGGGCTTGCGCCTACTTGTTACCAAGAAGGTAATAGTCAAGATTGACTTGAAAACTAAGGCTCTGTTTTAGGCCCTTCTTATGTTCAAGAGACTCACAGGCTAGGAGCAGGTCAAGGTTGGTGTAGGATATTCATGGAAGAAAGAGGGTAAAGAGAAGAGAAGCTGCTTTTTACTGAGCAGCATCTATGAAATCCTCACTCTGTGTCCCTCCCTTTACACACCTGATGAACACTTAAAGAATGTGGTATGACTACCACTTTTGTTTATTTTTTTGGTACTGGGGATCGAATTCAGGCCCTTGCACTTACCAGGCCAGTGTATTAGTATTGCTGAACTATCTGCCCAGCTATCTGGGGATAGCTTTTTAAAGTGACAACCACTTAAAAAAAAACAAAACAAAACATGAACTCTATTAACATCAGGATCACAAACCCATGGCTTCCGGGGCCCTAAATCTGTCTGGAAACACTTACTGTAGAATTAGCCACATGACAGAACTGTAATGGTAAGAAATTGAGCAATGTTAGTGATTTTATGGTTCACAATTCATCAAATGGAAATGCCAATGGCAATTCTACAATGGCTTTGCCTAAGTCCCTCAAAAACACTTGAATTGAGAGCTCATAGGAGGTCCCTAACTTGCCAGCCTATTGTTAAATAAATTACTGGCTTTTAAGTTTTGACTACTAAGCAAAACAAACAATTTATAGTCCCCCCTTAAATCAGTAATTAGAAAGAATAAAATTTCAGAGTTTTAAGCAGTAAGTACAGCTTACCCAAAATTCAAATGATATTATTCATTCTGAGCAAATCAACTGCATTTATTAAACAAATTTTCTCTATATCCCTAGCACATATTGCATCCAAAAGAGGACATAGTTAAGAGTATTAAAACGAATGCTCCTCTTCTAACCTTCTGATACTCGAAAGTCCCTGTATTAATCACTAGGGAAGACTGTTTTGTGTCATCTTGGTTTTCTCAGGATGGTGGATAAGGAGTCATGAAGAAACCAATGCACAGAGAGGAAGGAAATTTTTAATACGAAGCAGTTTTGCTAATAAAATGCTCAGGCAGTCTGGAGTAATTTGGGTATTTGGTGAATCATTGCTTAGCAATTCATCAACACTGTGGGTGCTTGGAATTCAATTCCATTGTCCTCTATCTGAATTGCTTTGAAAAAAGGTCACATGAGAAGGAAGGGAAGTTTTGACTTTCACATGCCTGTTATTGCTAAGGAAACCACTTCCTGGGCATTCACATATTTAGCGTGTCTCTCCTTTTGGCTTCCATGCAGATTATATCTCCGTACTGCATTAAGAAACAAATAAGGGTGGAGAATGTTTTAAAAGCTGGACTCAACTATGATACGTCTTTTTCTTTCCTGGAGTGCTCTGGGGTCGCCTGGACCGAGCCTCTAAGACGCAGCAGCATGTCCGCAGTTTCAGGGAAGTGGTCTGAGGGCTTCAGTAAACAAGTGAGGGGAACGCAGCTCTGTTGTCCTTTCTGACTGGCAACGCCTCTGAACTATCTCCTACTTCTGCAGACAAAGACGGGAGATGATCACCATGTTCTAGCACTGAGTGTTCCTTTATAGTTCAAACTGCAATAAGAAATAAAAATGGCTAGGCATCCAGTGTGTAGATTATATAACTTGCCTCCTCTGCTTTTTTTTGTTTTGTTTTATTGTTTGCCTTTTAAAGAGACAAATGAATGAAATGCAGGGATCTTTTCGAATGACGAGGCACATCAGAGGGGCTTACTGTACACACTGCTGGACTCTAAAAGGGCTGTTTACTTTTTTAGCAGCAAAAAGAGAACTATTTATTATGTATAATAATAAAAAAGTCGATAGTATACTGGAAACTAGAAAGCAAGAAAACCTTGGTTTAAGAAATCAAAGAAGACCTACATAAGTGGAAAGATACAATATTAAGTCAATTTTGACTGATATATGGGCTCAACATAACTCATCAAATTTCAGCACAACCACACAGGTCCACGGGACAGAACAGAGGCCAGAAATAGTACCACAAGTACACAGTCTGTAACTTTTACTTTTTACAAAAATGTAAAATAATTTAATGGAAGAAAGATATCCTTTGTCAACAAATAACACTAGAACAACACATTCACATCCGAAACAACCAACTTTGAGCAGTTCTTTACTTTAAAAAAAAATAAATCAAATGGATCACAAACCTTTATGAAAATATTAAATTTTCTGAAAGCAAACATAAGTGCAAATCCTTGCGACTTAGGTGAAGTTTGTTTATATAAGTCATATCAAATCAGTATTTTTAGTGTACACTACAGATATATAACTCAGGGATTTACTGAAAAACATATTATATCTATGCTCTAAGATATCTCCACCTGGAATTTTCTGGAAAATTTATGACATCAAATAACTGACATCAAATTTTTCATATTACTTATTTGCACCACTCAATGGGGCCATTTAAAAAAAAATCTTTTATTTATTCAGTAAGGGATCTCGTTACGCAGCTCAGACTCGGTGATCCTCTTGTCTCAGCCTCCCCAGCACTGGGATTACAGGAATGTGCCACCGTGCCCAGCTTGGGTGGCCAGCTCAGCGTGCCCATGATTCTGGGCATCAAGCCCAAGTCCTTTTGCTTGCAGGTCAGGCACTTAGACTGCCGAGCTATGTCACTGGCCTCTGAGGGACTATTTTTGTAGTTTGCTCAAGTGGATCTTTACTGGTTGATGGCTTCTTTGCTTTTTGTGTGTTTCTATATTTTAGCCCAAATGGAAAGATCTGTGAACCACTGTCTTTATTCATTGTAGAAATACAAGAACTTTTAAGTCTGGGTGGTGTTGAGAAGACTGCATGGGGCCACATCACAGTTCTGTGACGCCGGGAGTCCCTTCAGAGCCTTTATCCCTGTTGTCATATAGATCTACAGGCTCTGTAGATCATCTCATTCATGCTTCTCTATTTTCAAGTTGTTATTATGAGTGATCAGCAATTAGTGACTTGGGATAAACTCGTAGCCAAAGAATGGCCAGAAGCCAGGGAGATGACAGTAAAATAAGCGTTTCCCTGGCAAACACAAGGGTCTGAGTTCAATCCCCAGGTCTGACAAAAAAAAAAAGAAAAAAAGAGTGGCCACCTGCTATTACACAGTGCCAACTGGGAAAGAAAAATCTCTTGGGCATAATAAGCTGAAGGCCCAGGGTTGGCTCAACTTTGGGGCAATTTCATATAAAATGAACATGGGGGTGCCTCAGTTTAAAATGCATTGTTTTAGAAACTATGGATTGAATTGCTGTTTTTATTACACAAGAAAAAGGGTATGATTTGCAATTGACAGAGGAAATAAATAAAGGCATTTCTGATTTATGGATGATTTATGCACATTCCCAGCAGTTGTGCTGCAGTGCCCTGTTTCTGAGTTGACCCTGTACAAACTTTGCAAAACCTACAGCGTGTTTTGTGCAAGAAGGAGTCAGATTATACTGATGTCAATAACAGCAATAATAGAAACGACTATGGCACTTTGAGTGTTTACTGAGTACTAGTGACTAAGGTAAGTATTTTGCCTGCTTTCTCATTTAATTTCCAACAACCTTCATCTTCCTATGAGGAACAAGAGACTAAAATGAATGCTTAAATTAGCTCACCCAGTAACAATGTTAAATTTTGCACACTAGTGTACTTAAAAAATAAAAACAAGAGTCTGAGTTCTTACCCACCAGGGTTGTGCCAAAGGACAGCTTTTGGCACAAACTGTTTTGAGATGCCAAGAGGCCAAGGAAGGAAAGGGCCCACCCTTCCTTCCTCAGCAGTGCACATGCACAACCCTGCTTGATTCCTTTGAACTTCAAGAGGCAGATACCACAGTTCCCTGGCTGGGGAGGGATTCACCCAGCACATCAATCATCCAAGAAAAGAGGAAACATTTGTGCAGCAGACTAGAGGAAAGGAGGGTTTTCTGCTGTGATATCTGAGCAGTGGATGTAGTAAGGTAACAGTGACTCCTATTGCCCTGCTATTCCTGCCCTCTGAGGACCACCTATGAATTTAACAAGGATCATTATTGGTGGACAAGAAGCAGAAGAAAATCTTTGGTTAAACTGTAAAAGCAACTCTGAAATTGAGGTGCATACCTGTAATCTCAGTGTTCTGAGAAGCCAGGGCTGGAGGATTGCAAGGGGTGGGAGTGGAGCCGAACAACCTAGCTACTCAGTAAGACCTTCCTCAGAAAAATGAAAAATGGACTGGTGATATGGCCAAGTGCAAAGGCTTTGGGTTTAATCCCCAGCACGGAAAGCAAGCAAGGAACCAAACAAAGTCATGCAACTGGAAAATTGAGTTACATGCCATTCCTTTAATAAAGTTATTTTTAATGTTCATACTACATAAAAAGTATGCTCCCAAAGTACTAAGTAAAGGATCACGTGGCCATGTTTGGATCGAGCAGTACAGAATTTCTCTTTTCTTCTCCCTCTTGTGTAAGACTTAGCCAAGGTGAAGGATGAATCTATAGGCTCAGGGGGTTTGAGGCTTCCAAGTCAGGTCAGTATATGCCACAGGGAGGCCCTCCTTTCTCTGCTAAGCTGAAAAAGCCTGTTTTGCTTCTTCCTTATATTTTCTTTCATTTTGTTTGTTCTAAGTAGACACCCTCCTCCTAGTGCCTCAAAAATATTTCCTGTACTAGTTCTGCCTTCTCCAAACACTCGTGACCCTGAGTTGCAGTCAGTAGAAGCCGCGATCAAATGCGATCGTTATCAAAGTCCCCCTGCTCATATCTTTCTTACTTTAGTTATGTGGCACCGACCTGTGCTCAGTTGCTGAGAACAAAAGCAGAGGTGTTTTTGCTTCTTCATTCTCTCAATAAATGAACCGCACTGTATGTCAGCCGCCCCCCTGCCTTAAGACATCCTGAATCTGCTGTTTTGCTTTCAAGGGTACCAGGCTATTCCCGTGGCTGAGCGTTCTACAGAGCCCTTCTCCCTCCCTTGCTTTGTTTTTTCCTGGGCTTCCCAGGGCTAGTTTTACTTTCAGTGTCATTTCTTCAGTATAAATGCTCCCAGCTGTTCCCTAAGGTGGCTTGTTCCTCTTGCTTGTTCCTCTTGCTAGCAGGTGCGCTCCCTGGGAGAAAGGGCCGGGCTTGCCCTGTCCCCTGAAGTGTGCTTGAGGACGAGGACCATGTGGACATAGAGGAGCAGCCCCCTGAATACGGATGAAAAGAGAAACGCACGTCATTAGCCAGGGTGATTCAGTTCTATCCACATGACTCCAGCGACTACACGGAAGGTCCCAGGAAACACCCATCAGGAAAGTCTTTCATTAGGTGCGGAAGGCTGCCCGATGGAGGGAGTCAGATTTCATCTCTTTCACAGTGAGCACGGCTGGCCTTCAAAAATGACTATGGAGGGAGATAGCTCAGTGAACTAAGTGCTGGCTTAGGCAAGCACAGGGACTGGGGTTCGGTCCCTGGCATCACATACCATGTTGACCCTGCCCCCGGGCGCACTGAGCTGGCCACTGAGACTGGGGGGATGGTGCACATCTGTAATCCCAGCTCTGGGGAGGCTGAAAACAGGAGGATCATTGAGTGCGAGCTGCATGGTGAGATTCTGCATCAGATATAAAAAAGAAAAAGAAAAAAAATAGCAAAGGAGTTATCTACAGTAAGAATTTTGCAGTTATAGTTTCTGCCTTCACACTGACCACCACTCAGTCTAAACTACAGCTTTTTGTTCAGTGCCCACACATAGCAGTCAAGATTGGGGTAAAAACAAATAGCCATTGAATCTCTCCACGACACAGAACAATGGAAATTTAATTTTTGCCTACGACACATGCTCATCACTTCTGCTACTGGAAATTCCAAGGGACCCAATCAGATGGAGGAGTCACCATCCTGACCTCGAAGGGTGGCTCTGCCAACAAGGCAGAAGGGTAGAGGATGATACATTATACCCTAACTCCTAAAAGTTCTACCAGAAGTAACATATATCACCTCTGCTCATAGTTTATTGGTCAAAACAAGACCTGGCACCATCGAATTCAGTTGAGTAGGGAATGATCAGAAAAACGAGAACAGCCTAACCCACCACTGCCATCTGGACAGGCGGCGAGTTACCCAGCACTCTTGTTAACACACGATATGTGCACTCGTTGCCCCTGCAATATAGAAAACACTTGGTTGCCATCAAGTCACAAGCCCATGGAGGAGCAGCATGGCTCCTTCTGCCCCAGGGGACTATGAGATAGCAGCTTGTCCTCTGCATACCTGATCCACAAAGAGCAAGTGAGAGCAAGGAGAACGCAGGTCATTGCTGACTCACAGAAACTCGAGGCAGCTGTGGGGTGGAAGGGAAGGACACTGGGTCATGTGAAGTATAGCTTGCTTAAGCTGAAGTTCTTTGACTTGAGAGCCACAAGCTGTTTGCCGATGTGTGGCCTCTGAAAGACTGAGGGTCTAGGGTTGTTTGAAGTCTCAAAGCATCACTTGGTCAGCCAGAGTTTATTCTTTCTTTTCTAGTCTATCTTTCTTAAGTATGTAGTAAGTTTTTATATTGTTCATTCTCTCTGTGCCCATCAAAGAGCAGATTGCCATAGAATGCTTGATCCTGTTTTCCTTACCTTCTGGACTTTTGTTGGCTTGGTGAGTGGAAGACAGAGCTGGGCAATAAGAAGAGAAACCTTAAGAGTGAGGTTGGGGATTTTGTCCCTGTCCCAAATGCCCCCTGTTTTGGCACAGTCCTGGTGATGGCTGCTGCTGCTTGGTGCTCCCAGCTTATGCCTGCAGCCCTCTCTTCAATGCCTCTTCAATACCCTAACACCCAGAGAAATCCCTTTGTCCTTTAGGCTTGGCTGGGAAACTTCTCCTACTGCCATAGTTTGGAGTTTTGCAAGGGGGAAAAATTTAACACAGGACATTAATTGTAATAGTCACCCAAAGAATCATATACAAAAACAGACTAAAGACGCAAGAATCCAGCTGAGGGCCTGGATTCCACCATAACATGCCTCATGAGTTCAGCTGAAGAGCTAGAGCCCATGACATGTCCAGCTGAGGCCGAGAGCCCATAACAATGTCTCATGCAGGCCTGTTTCACGGATCTGTATTGCGAGGGCCCAAAGGTCGGTGGTGGAAGCTAGAAAGCCTATGCCAGGGGGAGGAAGGGTCTTTGCCAGCAGCCTGAGAGATCTGCACTGGAGCCAGGAAGCGACACTCAAGGTAAGAACCAGAGCTCGTTCCCCCCCTCCCCCCGGCAAATGCTCCACATTGTCCTCAGCAACAGTGAGGACCCAACCTCCTCCTCTGACAGGAAGAGCCAAGTTCATTAGGAAAACCAGCATGAGAACACCCTCAGCAGAATAGCGCCGGGGAACCAGTAGCTCCCAACAGCTCTGGTAGCTTCTTCAAACAGCTTTCCTAACAGCCCCTTGCTTCTTCTCCAGCTCTGTCTCTTATGCTGTGTGCAGCAGTCCTCGTGGGAGGCCCTCCCATGGCCCCTCCCACACCTAGCACCATGCCAGCTCGGTTCTACTGGGTGCAGCAAGTGGAGCACCAGTTGGAAGCCCACCACTACAGCTGATCATTCCTGTGTACCTCACCATCCTCGCTATCGGTTCTTATGCTCTTGTCAGCTGTCTCTATTAAAATATCTTCAGTGGAGCAGTTTTTGTGTAGCGCCCGATTATTGCCATGCTGACCAATACCACTCCTCATCTGTTTACTCAATGCCCAGCCAAAGTCCCTCTCTTGACATATTTCTCATGACTTCTCTGTCTCTTAACTGTGAAAACTTGTTCTGTGATCTCTTGTACAATGGAAAACATTTACTGGTCTCTCATGAAGTCTCTTATTTCATTCAGCAATGTGATGGCCACTCCCTCTGTACTAGACTGTTGGGGCTGCCTTAACAACACACCTCCGCCCCAGAGCATGTGCAACAAAACGCATTTCCTCACAGTTCTGGGGGCGGGGAGGCCAAAATTAAGGTGTTAATAATGTAAGTTTCTCTAGTGCCTTTTTCCTTGGATTACAGATGGCTATATCCTCACCTGGCCTTTTCTCTGCATAAATCTTGGTGTGTTAAATTTCTTCAGAGAAACAGAATGAATATGATATTTATCTACTATCTATCTATCTATCTATCTATCTATCTATCTATCTATCTATCTATCTATCTATCTATATCTATCTATTTCCTATTCATACATCCATGACATCTATTGCATCCATCTATTATCTGTCCATCCATCTAGTTATCCATCCACCCAGTCACCTCACTCAAACATCCTCAAACATTTCTCCTTCTCCCTCTCTTTCTATCTCTGTCTCTGTCCCTCTGTTTCTGTCTCTCTTTCTCTCTCTCCCTCTCCCTTTGTTTCTCTGTCTCTCTCTATCTCTGTCTGTCTGTATGTCTCTCTCTCTCAGTTACATAGTGGTTTAAAGGGAACAGGATTATTTTTGTCTCAACTGCTTAAGAAGAGAACGTGAAATTTTTGATAAACAGCATGAATGACTATTGCACAACACTCAATAACTGGAACTTGGATCTGGAATTAAGAGAAGAGATTAGGAGAAAAAGAAACATTTAGGATTAACTGTGAGCTCACTCCTGGGACCACAATATAGTTTTGTTTTCTGCATTCTGAGCTAGTGTTTTCTCTCTCTCTCTCTCTCTCTCTCTCTCTCTCTCTCTCTCTCTCTCTCCACACACACACACACACACACACACACACACACACAGCCACCCCACAGCACAGTGCACAGTTATACATTCAGTGCTGTGTCACCTGCTGACACAGGAGGTTAGCACATCCAATCCTGAGAAGGCTTGCTGCCATGTATCATTTGCTAATTTCCATACTTTTCTTTCTACTAAAGAAGCGCATGAAGTTATAAAGAGTCAGGTGAAGCTCTGTTATATTTTAATGCATTTGTGATATGTCTGATATGCATCTCATTCTTCTCCAAAATGCATTTCAAAGTGAAGTCATATTTAAATTCGCCATTTCCATAAAATAAGAAAGGTATTCATTGTTATGAGCTGCAGAGGAGACTGGCAGATGTCACTAGCAAGCAGTAAGAAATCTGTCTATGGCTCATTATTTCCAGTTATTTATATTTTCAGTTATTTCTGAAATATAAATGATAACATGATACCACACCCTTCAAACCCTAGTACACTGCATCTTTGGAAAGTGAATACGTTAATCAAAAAATCTCATCCTGCAAAGGGCACCTAATCCAGGACACCAATTAAGTAGTTTTCAGCCTGTTACAGTTTGTGTCTGGTTGTCTCCCTAAAACCTCATGCAGTCATGGGACAGGCTTCTAGAGTTGGTGATTGATTCATGATCCAATGCTGGCATTGTGGGTGTGAGTGCTACGCCCACTCTGGGGTGGATAATCTGCATACAAGATAAGGAAGAGAGAGAGGTTTGCTAGCTGCAGCAGCTACTGCTCCTCCCTTTGCTCTTTGCTGTTGTCCACCGCCATGAATGACTGCTTTCTGCCATGTGCCACTCTGCCTTGGAGCCAGCTGAGTATGGACTGAAACCTCCACTAACTGCTAGCTAAATAAACCCTTCCTTCCTTAATTTGGAGTGTTCAGTATTTTGTCCCAGCAATGAGAAAAAAGTAACTGAGATGCAGTCTAAAATGGATACATCTATAATGAGAATCACTAGCCATGGGTTAAAAATGGAAGTGGGGTTGGGGAGATGGTTCAGTGGAATAAGGGCTTGCCTGGCAAGCATAAGGGCCTGAGTTCAATCACTGATTCTGAAAAAAAAAAAGCAAGCAAGTTTATAAGACACACAGTGGGAAAAGGTGCATAAAATTAGATTGTTTTGATTAAGATAAAGCCTCTTTAACAACTTTTTCTAGGTGTAAATTACTTTGCTTGCAATCTTTCCCTTTTTATTCAATTCTTTCCTCTGAGTTTGTTATTTATCTAAAATACAACTCTAGTCTTTTCATTTCCCCACTTAAAATTAATCTGTGTGGAACTAGGTTGCCATCTAAAAAGTCCTTTTCAGGGCTTTATGTGTTAACCTGTGTAGACCAATCTATTAATGATAGATGCGTGCTGAATGCTTGTGTCCCCCAAATTACACATTAGAATCCCAAGGTGACAGCATTAAAAGGAGAGGGCTTTGGGGAAGTGACCCGGTTCTGAAGGAAGAGGCTCTTGAATGTTTACTTCTCCAATGTGAGAGTCTTGCTTGCTTGTCCACCATAGAAAGCCACAGAGAGCAGGTGCCGTCTATGCCCCAGAAGGTGGGGCTTCACCACACACCAAAGATGCCCGTATTTTGCTCTTGGGCTTTCAGCTTCCAGAACTTAATAATGATTGATAATTTTGTGCTATATTATGGGCTGCTCAGTTGCTGATCCTGTGTTGTGGTAGTCCTAGCAGCTGTGACCATATCCCTGTGTGTATGGCAGGTCCTTAGCAGCCTGTGAATGCTTCTCTGTTTTTTTTTTTTTTTTTGTTATTTTGGTGTGTGTGTGTGTGTGTGTGTGTGTGTGTGTGTGTGTGTGTGTGTAGCACAGGGTCTACAGGGTCTGCAGGGTCTCACTGAGTAGATCAGACTCATAGTGATGCTCCTGTTTTCAGCCTCTCAAGAGCTGGGATTACGGGCTCGTGTCACCACACCCAGTCTCAATCTCCATCTCAGCATGCTCTGGGGCCGGAGCCAGCACAGCAGGCCTGGGGACTGAAGTCGGCCCCTGCACCTACCTAGGCAAGTGTTTTAATTGGCTGAGGTGTTTGGCCAGCTGGCTTCTCTGTTTTCAGGTCCTCTAGACCTGTGAACTCTGCATTTTTTTCTGCATTATGAAATGGCAATTTGCATTTAGTCTTTTCATAGATCTGGAATGTTTTAGAGTATCACTTGTGTTTCATACAAGAAATATGAATGTGTTTTTGTGTTTATATTTTCCCTCATTTTATTTCTTTCTTTTTCTAAAAAATCTTTCACTTATTTATTTATTTGATACAGGATCTCACTATGCATCACTTACAGTGATCCTTCTGTCTCAGCCTCCCCAGGGCTGGGACTACAGGCATGCACCACCATGCCTGGTTTAGGTGGTCAGTATTGCATGACCAGGGTTCAGGGGCAGGCATGACATGCAGTACTGGGGAGCAAACCTGGATCCTTGCACTCACCAGGGAGGCACTTAGGCTGCCGAGCTTCTCTTTAAACCCTCCTTCCTCATTTCATAAAGCTTACAGTCTTACTTATTTTTCATGTTGTTTTTACAGCCTAATAGCAGTATATTTTTTTTTTGTGTGTGTGTGTGTAACTTAGACTATGACATTAAATCAGGTTATGGTGTATGTATCACATAGATAAAATGCTTTTCATGATTTTTATAATGCTTCTTAAAGGATCACCATGGCACTTTATTAATGTGTATTTTCGAGGTCAAATCTCTGGAGAACATTAGTGTGTGTTTTAGTACATAAGTTGGCAGTATCCTATTTTCCATAGTGGATAATTACTCTATTAAATGGCTCTTTCTAAAGAGTAGGACTTGCATGACCATGATATCCTGTCACAGTGCTTCTTGCATATTGCATAACATGCCCACAAGGTCCCCAGGTTGGAGCTGTCATGTGGTTCATCCTTCAGTGCCCAGCAGGGAGCAGATGGGGGCATGGAAGGTGCACCTTTAAAACCCAGAAACTGTAGATGTCATTGGTGTGCCTTAGTTCAGTCAGAGCGAATGTTATTGTGTTTCAGCCACTCCATTTCAGGGTTGATCACCACTATACACAATGTGTACATGTAGCGTTATTAGTTTTCATAATAACTTTATTGAGAAAGAAGTAGCAAAAAGACAGTTTCAAAACAGGTTAGTAGGACAGTTACAACAATGAACACATTGCATGTTGTTGTCTTTGTAGTAGCTATTCATAGTACAATATACAGACATGCTATCTTCTCTAAGCACTATTAGTTCAAATTTCTTCTCATTGAACTAAGAGAAAGTAGCTGTATATCTATGCTAACTATTCTGTATATCCATACACACACACACACACACACATGCACACACACATTTCACATGGCATTATTGATAGGAGTCTCAGTGTAAAATGACTAGTGGACTAAGTAAACAACTCTAAGATGCCCAACTTTCTCACCTAATGTGACATGTAAATAAGACTGAAATTAATCTTCTCACTTAATAAACAATGCAGTATACAACCTGAGAAAGGGATTTAGTTCAGTCTATATCCGAGGCATTTCTCACTATGCTGTGCTTCTGCAGAAGTCCTTTGGCAGGGGATGTGGGTGGCCATGCTGCCCCAATGCTCAGTGGGCAGATGAGCATGATAAGGTATAGTAATAATAAAGACCTTAAGGACTGAGAACCTTAGAGGCTTCCTCAGATATTGCCAGGTAGGCCGTATGCCCTCCCCCACCTAGGTGTGTAACTATAAACTAAAGAAGAGATAAAATTCCTCTGCAAATTGTCAGTGCCTATTTCAGGCATTGCAAGTTTCTGTGGTTTATTCTTTGTATTTTTTAAAAAACAAATGTTAAAAATGTCAACATTTTCTAAGCTCAGGAGCCTCATTAAAAACAGGCTTTGAACCAGATTTGGCCCAGGTTGCAGTTTGCCGCTCCCAAACAGGTCAAAACATTTCTCAGATTCATGGATTACACTAAGCATGGCTCTCTATGGGATTCCACAAAGGGTTAAAGTCTATTGCTCTAAGACATCCATTGTATATAAAGAATCAACTTCTACCCTGTGGATCCAGAATACCATTTGCTGTGCGCATACTTCAAAGAGTTGGATGAAGAAACACACGAAAAGGTTTTGCACTCTGTGGTCCTGAAGACAAAGCCCTGCTTGGAGATACTGGTAGCATGACGTTCACTCCCTCTTTCAACAAGCACGAAGCGAGCAACACCCATGAGCTCGCAACTGTATTAACTGCTTGAAATTTGAGCTAACTGAATTGTGGATTTTCACTGGCCTGGACCCATCACAGCAAAACAAAGTATTGTGAAAACAATTTCTAAAGTCATGCTATTTCTCTTTCACATATGTAATATCTTTGTTACAGAATGAGAGCATTTTATTTTCTCCCCTGGGCTATAATCTGTGTTATGCGGACCTATTGATAGTTTTCTGAGAAATAGTAAGCTCCTTATTCACGCGACTGTAGGGATCCGTTGGTCTTGCTGTGAGGGGCTCTACCCCTGGAGACATGGCAGCAGGCATGAGAAACATAGGCAAGAAGACACGAGCTGGGCTAGGCGGTTGCCAGTCTGCCGGATGGGCAAGGCACAATGAAACCCACGTTTATTTATACCTTTGCAAAGTTAGTGACAGGTGACACAGGGTTGCCAGGTGGCCAGTAGCCCACATTAACCAGTCAGGACACTTATCTGAGGACTGAGGTAGCTTGTTTGCTTTAGGCACTGAGGCCTAGTCCTGCCCACACACCTTTGACTGATTTTCTAGCTTTCAAGGCTTCCTGCATGTGACTATGGGTTCAAACTTCATACAGGTTTGGTGACCTCCAGCAGTTATATAATTTGCTTGAGATACTATTTTACAACAGGATGGAGAAAGTAATGTTACTTATTTCAATGAGTTATTACATGAACTTAAAGAGAAGTAGTAAAAACTCAATAGAAGTAACTGTTATTAATTTTTCCCCCATGCAACAAATGTTTCTCTTTTTACTTTTTGAAGAGAATAAAAATATCAACAAAAACATTAGAAATGGTACAGAATTTTATTTAACAAAATAGCTTCCATAACATCAGTGGAATCAGCTGTTTATTGCTGTTACAATTAATTTTATTAATCACATCCAATATCGTGGCCATTTATTCTCTGTAAGGCAAAGCAATTGAAAGGAAACGGCTGTCAATTTTTCCTGATTTTATTTACTTACTCAGAGAACTGGGGGGAAGCTATAAAGGTAACAAACATCTAATCAGGAACCTACAAATCTTGAAAATATGCCCTTTTAGAAAAGCAACATATTTTCCTCTCAATATAATGGATTAACCACAGTCGGGTGGGGACAGAAGTGTAAGGGAAGGAGCACTTTGGAAAATTCTCCACTGTAACTTACTTTTTTTTTCTCTGTTCCTCTTGTGTTTCTCTTACAAAAATGACTGTCACTCTTCAAGATTCTGAGAAAAGAGCAACAGAACAAGCTCAGAGAGTGCTTGCTTCACAAGTGACCGCTTTGCACACGTAATGCTGCATGGCCCTGTAAGGCAGGGAAAAGTCTATTGTTCACAGTTTGTTTATAAGAAACATCCTTTGTATCAGAGCTAGGCTCTTTTTTTAAAAAAATGTGTTTGATACAGGGTCTGACTACACAGTTCAGACTCATAGTGATCCTCCTGTCTCAGGCTCCCCAGCTCTGGGATTATAGGTGTGCACCACCACACCTGGTCTTGGTGGCCAGCTCAGTGCATCTTGAGATGGGGTTGGTGTAGCGAGTGGTTTCAGGGATCAATCCCAGGTCCTTGTGCTTGCCTAAGCATACGCTTAGTCCACTGAGCTATCTTGCCAGCCCTAGAGTTGGGCTCTTAATCATAGTGATCTATTGCAGTCCTGAAAAACTGAAAGGAAAAAAAAAACAATTGGGAGTTCCTTACACAATTTTTAAAAAATATTTTCGGGTCATATTTAAAAAAGGAAAAAGAAACAAATTAAGTGCATTGGTTGATTGACTGACTGATTGATTGATTGTGGTACTGGGTATTAGAAGCCAGGGAGCTAATTTCCAGTGCTTTGTACTGTTCTGTCTTGAGACAGGATCTCACTGTCATTAACTGGCCCAGGCAGGGCTCAAACTTGAGATCCTGCTTCAGCCTCCCAGAGTGCTGGGATTCCAGGCACGAGTCACCATGCCAGGCTAGTACCATATTTTATTCATCCAAATATAGCACGTATGTTATGATTTCATTGTGTAATTGATGCTCAATTTTAATGAGATATTTTATGTTCTTTTTACACTTAATTGTCAAATTCAGTGCTCATGGCTCAGCTGGAAACTGTAACCTTTGTAATCTAGAAGTAATCTTTGTTCTTTTTCCTTTAATACCTTCAAAAATGTAAGGATCACAAGTCTCAAAACTGAAAGCAAGTATTTAGAAAAAGGAAGCAAAAATGCGGTAGGTATATTGTCATTGTTGGGGGCTTTCTAATGATGCCTACTGAAGCCTATATTCCTAAGTGCTCTCTGCCAGATTTCTAAAATATTTTGAGTTCAGCTACACACCCATTTAAGAGCAAAAGGTTCATTTGCCATATTTCCCCCTAGGCCAAGCAGAAATCTAAAAATAAACTCTTAAGTGCTTAGGTTTGACCTAACTCTTTATATAAATATCCGTTTGCAGTTGTTATTTTAGCAAAAGAGAAATCCAGCCCCTAAGTCATTTGGTTGTAAAAACTTTTAAGAAACTGATTTCTCCTCAAAGCACTTCCTTCCTCCAATCAAACCCAGGGGTCAGAGGAAGCCAAAATTAGTTATTTTATTTTATTTTTTTCCCACAAGAGGACAAAAAGGGACAGCTCTCCATGCAACATTTTTAAAATGTCATTTCCTTTCCCACATCCAATTTTTAAATAATGTTTAATAGATGTAAAACAATGTAAAATACTCTAAAGCCACCTCTCTACACTTTAGAGCTTTGGTCTAAAGACCTCTTACCTACTCAGTTTGGCAGTACTGCATGGGAAGTGTCGTGTTCTGTGTATCCTGTCTCTGTCTTAGCCATTGTGTCTCTGGTGCCTGACACAGTGAGCGGTTGGTGAAGCAAACGTATTTTAACTAATTGGTGCAAAGCCTAGGAATGTCTTGTATTCATTGTTTGAACGGAAAGATGATTTATCTCTGTGGAGAGATATTCTGATGAGAAAGAAATAATCTCTGAGGAGGAAATGATTTAAAAATTGAGAGAAATTAGTGAAAATTTACAAAAATCAGTTTAGTTTATGGGAGTTGCTCCTTAATCCTGTCTTTGAATCAAATCTTAAAAATGGAAAAATTAAATGTTTAAATAGAAGAACACATGACAAGAGTATGTAATTGTGATGAAAAGAGACATTAACACAGGAAACAAAGAAAGCAGGGTTGTGTCCAAGTGCATTGGGATGCATAGATATTTGCGCACTTGGATACGTTACACAAAATAATGGATTGTGAAATATGTCTGTATGACTAGAATAGCATCTGAAGATTTATAAAGGGGGCTGTGGGTGTGGCCGCGTGGTGGAGCACATGCCTGGCATACATGAAGCGCTTGGCTCAATTCCTGCTATCATAAGAGAAAAAAAAATAAAAGGAACTTGATAATAAGTTATATTCTAAATATACCACTGGCTACTAAAAATAAATCAAGTTCTGTATGAAGAAAAGAAATGAAAATGTCCCACAAATTTTTCTTTTTCAGTGGAGATCAGAGGACAGCAAAGTTTACAAATGTGTGTTGGAATTTTACACTCATCTGATTAGCAGCAACTCAGAAAAACAAACAAACTAACAAACAGGATACTGGTTCCCTCCTGAGTACAGTTGTGAAGTGGGTGTCCAGGTGGGTATTGTGCCCAAAAGTTGTCCTGATCCTTTAAGAATTAACTTGGCAGTGGGCTCTCAGTGTAAAGCACTACAGACTTTTAATTAGCAATTAAAGTGCTAAGTAGCAATTCAGTGGCAACAGCTATTTCCAATAGCAATTATTTCCAAATATTTGAAAATATTTCCAATGACAATTAAGTAGCAATTCCAATGACAAAGTGCTTATGCAGGGCCCTGGGAGATGGCTCAGTAGAATAAGCACTTGCCTGGCAAGCGCAGGGTCCTGAGTTCCATTCCCGGTGCTGCAAAAATAAAAATAAGAAATAAAATAAAATAAAGTGCTAGGCCATAAATATATGTGCATTCCATGGTTTTTACAAGACTTTATTTTGTTTTGCTTTTCTCACACTAAGGATTGAACCCAGTATCTATGGGTGAGGTTTATATCCAATGTTCAAGAAGGGCAGGGACCTGAGATATTCTTGGATTTTCTCAGATCTCACTCAGGAAAGGCGTGCATGCCTGCTGGAGTACAGAGCTGCTGTATCCCCCAGCATCTTGTGCTTTGTACAAGCATTACACAAAGGGCTCTATTCTTCCGAACACACTTTGATGCTAACTGGCTCAAAGATTATGTGGATGTTTAACTTGGCTGCACAACTAGTTGTGAAATAGTCCAAATACAAAATAACATAATTTTTAAAATAGTGGGTGCTCACTATGTTTATCATCTGGTATTTTTTGGGTAGAGTGCTCAAGTAATGGACTTGTACTTAAAGAGATAAAGTGTAATTTTTAAAAGGAAAAGGATTTTAAGTGAATGTAGTAGACCTTATAGAAGTTTTTGTTTAAATAATACCTACCTGTTGACAACTCAGCTGTCTTTGCTCAAAATGTTCTAGCAAATATTGTGAAGGTTAAGTAACAGCATATTATTATTATAATTGTATCTGATTATATATCATATCTTGAAATTGAACATAATATTTACCAGCTTGCTAATTTGCCTTTGGCAGCAGTGCACTTAACTCCGAGAAACATTCAGTGACTTGAAATTACATTTGTGCATTTAGGGCTTTGATGTGTGGCCATCCCAAGGAACGTGACGCTGACATTGAAGGTAATTTCAAAAGAGCGGTTCCCCCAAATATTTGGACAATGTTAACGTCAATAAAAGTAGCCTACAGTCTCTAGGCTTTACTACTACAATCCAAACACTGCTCTTTCGAATGTATAAATTCTGCACATTTGTTAAAAATTAGTGTAATCAAACTCAAGAGAAATAGGTAGAAGCCACTTCAGAGCCAGAATGCTTCTCTCCCCTGTGTCTCTTGCAGGGAGGCTGTACAATTACTGATGGTTCTCTGCTGTTCAGAACTCCCCACTTGCTGGCCTCATTCTGAAATGTCAGAGCCTGCATTTCACTGTTGTGCTAGTTCTCTTTGCCTCATTCCAGAGTGTTTTAGATAAAGATCCTCATTCCTTTTACTTCAGAGTGGCTCTGTTTTTCTTCTTCTCCTCCTCCTTCTTCTCTTCCTCCTCTTCCTCCTCCTCCTCCTCCTTTTTTTTGGTGGAACCTTTTTTTTTTTTTGATTGAGCTCAGGCCCTTGCGCTTGCCAGGGAAGCACTTATTCTATTGAGCCATCTCCCCAGCCCCAGCTCTCTTCTTCAGAATCCTTCATGACAGTTTTAAAAAGATGGCTAACATGACCATTTTTCTAGGTTCCATCTTGGAGTAGCTTGTCCCACAACCTCAGGTGGCTTTGTTTTGCTCTTTTCCAAGATGTAGTATATACTGACTCCCTGTTCTTTCTCTCTCTCTGTCTCTCTCTGTCTCTCTGTCTCTGTCTCTCTCTCTCTCTCTCTCTCTCACACACACACACACACACACACACTGCCATTTGTCACATCTCCTTGCCATATGGTATGGTTCTATCCAAATCTTTTAAGACTCCCCCATTATGGCTAGCCTAAGCCTGCCTGTTCACTTATATACTTTGTAGTTCTAAATATATAATGGAAGTACTCTAATAGTACTTTTTATATCCAAAGCAATCATTTTAAATAAGTTGTATTTGATGTTTTATGAGGAGTATCATATTTCTGAGATAGTAAGCTAGAGGAATGTGCTACTCAGTTCCGGAGTGATCTACCAAGGAAGAGCCTGCTGAGGAACAGATGCCAAGCCCCAGACCTTGATTTTCGTGAAAATATGCATGGCATCCAATGGGCTTCCGACTATAAGACCTTCAGACAAGCCGTACCCAGAGATGGTGAGCAAGGCTTTCCAGTCCACTTACTGACAACTCCCTGCTCCTTTGCAGTGCAGCTGGCCTAGAGGAGTATTTTAATGGCTGTGAGCAAAAGAGGCTGCTCCCTGCCCCTAGCTCTGTACCTCCTCGCTCTCTGTCCCCTGCTGCAGGCACCTGGTGGCCTCCAGGCTGCAAACAGGCTTCCTACTAGACCTGAGTCATGTGAGCTCCAAGACTGCTGCTACTGTCTCTGTTACTTTTCACTTGTTACTGGGACAACACACCCGACACCCAAAACTAAGGAAGGAAAGGTTTAGTTAGCTCATAGTTTGTGGAGGTTTTGATCCATACTAGGCTGGCTCCCAGGCAGAATGGTACAGGGCAGAGGGCAGCAGCTCATAGTAGCAGAAAAAAGAGAAGAGAAAGGGGAAGGGCAGCAGTGGCTGCTTCAAGCCATCTTTTCTCCCTTCCTTATATTAAAAACAAGGTACCTTGGGCTGGAGCTACAGAACTCACACAGTGTCCATGCCCTCCTCTTGCACAGGATGAAGATGTTTACAAACTAAGAATCCTGGGTCTCTGCTGAGTCACTTAGTTAAACTTCTAAACTTTTCAAGTTGATGCAATGCATCAACTAGCACAGTTACATTTGTATGAACTTCCCTGTGCTTGCCACAATGCTCCTGTGTTTAGAGGGAAGGCAGTTGGCCCTTGGGGGAAGGCAGTTGGCTCACAGGGCCCTCAGCTCATTGGCAGAGCATCCCTTGAAGGGTTCATGATTTGATGGTACTGTTGGCAAAGAAGAGAAATGTAGGAAGTGGAGGCTACTTGAGAGTCTCACTTGGGCTTGCCCCAGGGTCTGTACCACGACCCTGGCCCTTCTTTCCTGGCTGTTTTTCCCTTATTCTCTGGTGATGGTGAGGTAAGTGGCTGTGAATACCAGGCTCTGCACCTAGAATTCTGGCTCACCATGAGGCCAGAAGCAACAGAGCCAGTCTACCACAGCCCGGACCTTCAGAAACCACAAGCCAGAAGAAATCTTTGCTCCTTTGTGTTGTTTTCATCGAGTGTTTTATTATAGCAAAGCAAACTGACATAGAAACACTGGAACTTTTGGGGAGCTATGCTACGGAGCTTTGAAGGGCAGCTTATGGTCAGCATGGCTTATCTTATATTAAAATAATAGTAAGTATGCTATTTTGGGGTATTGCAGAAGAGTCTTACCCTTGGGAAAGGTGGCCTTTGTGACCCTTTAATTCTCTGTCTTTTTTTTTTTTTAATTTTAGGACAGATGTGCACCAGGAACTAAAGGACCTCACAGATCAGACTGTTATGCATACTACTGTTTACAGTCTCCTAAGAGCTGGAATTATAGATGTGCACCACCACGCCCAGTCTCAGTTGCTGTCTCAGCGAGCTTCAGGGGTGGGGCCAGCATGGCAGGTGGGGGATCAAACTCCTGGCCTCATGCACCTACTTGCAGGTGCTTTAATCCACTGAGCTATTTGGTGGGCCCTGTGACCCTTCAGTTGTCTGTGTTTATAGACTTTTTTGTAGGGTTTATTGAATAATCTGGGGAATTAGTATGGAGCTGCTGATCATAAAACACATTGCTATATCTTTAAAGGATTATCCTATAATCAAATATCTAGTAGGAGGCATATACTCAAGAGAATTAATCTTTTTTGCTATTTCTTAGCTTATAAATTGCACCTTATTCCACTCTCTAACTTTAGATGCATTTTACTCATGATAGCGTTTTAGATGTGATGGGATATTTACTTCTGAGCACTTGGAAGCTGCTTTAGGTCCCCTGTAACCTTCAAGTTATTATTCCACAAACATATTGCTCTATAACAATGCTTGTTGGGCTGGGGTGATGGCTCCATGGAATAAGCGCTTTCCTGGCAAGTGCAATGGCCTGAGTTCAATCCCCGGTTCCACCAAAACAAACAAAAAACAACAACAAAAATGCTTGCTAACAGCCAAGTCGAGTTCCTCTTCTGTTTCAGCAGCTCTCTTAGCACTACTCCCTGTGCTTTCTCTGCACATTCTGCCCTAAATCCCCATATTTTTAAAATTCTTATCCCATGGAACTTTCTTCTGTTTTCGCCTGAGACTTAACCCTTAAAATTGCTTTTCCAACTACTACGATGGGATCCCTAAATTTTGGCTTACAGAAGAATCTGTTTCCTTCCCTTTTTGGCCACCTTGGGCCTCCGTACTCCAGGCTTGACCCAAATACCAAGCTTCTTCACACTCAGCAAAGGTTGACTCAGTGTTGAGGCTCCTGTGAGTATATTCAGGTCCCACTGTCATTCCAGTAAAGAGCTCCATGGGTCTGGGGACAAGGTGGTAAAACCCTTCACTCTCTCTTTGCCCATGCTAACGTGAATGATCAAAAATGCCAACATGCTGAAAATGCTAGAAATGCTCATCCTTACGCAACTTCTACAATTATTGGCATTTTCGGTGTCCAAATTAACAAATTTAACTTACAACACACAGTTTTATAGACTCAGTAAGTGCCCGCTCATACTTTTCCTTTTCCTCTGTTTTAGGGCAAGATTTACAGGGTGCTCAGGGTCTCACTACTACTTTGGACTTGTAGTGATTCTCCTGTCTACAGTCTCCCAAGTGCTGAGACTACAGGCGCCACCATGCCCAGTCTCAATCACCATTTTAGCGCACCCCAGGGGCAGAGCTGGCACAGCAGGTCCAGAGATCGAATCCATGGCTCCTGCACCTGCTTGCAGGCACTTTAATCTGCTGAGCTATTTGGCCAGCCCTGCCTGCTCATACTCAGATTGGCCAAAAACATTACTACTTCTCAAGGTAACATCCCCCCACCCAGAACTTGGATTAGTGTTATTTCAACAACCTGTGTGTCTGAAAATGTTATGGTAGTAATATTTTTCCTTAGTGAAAATAAACTTAAGTTGGAACCCATAAATCCTAAATATCAATAAATAGTAGTTAAATACATTATTTTTAAACTGTGTAATATAATACCATTAACTATTAAAATAAATAGAAGGACAATGCTGACAAGTGAAAGAATATTATAAAATAATAGTAAAAGAAAGCCAATCCCTGAGTTTTCTGTGCTTTAATATTAAAGTGAAAATCAAAGCCACTGTTGAATTTAAGGTCCTTAGCTGTAGAGGAACCTTAAATCCATATTGATTAAAATATTCTTTATTTCTTGGGGCTGGAGAGATAGCTCCATGGTCTAAGCACCTGTCTGGCAAGCATGAGGACCTGGGTTTGATCCCTAGTACTATGTGCAGTGCCAGCCCTGGAACCTTGTGCTGGCCACCAAGCCCAGGTGTGGTGGTGCATACCTGTGATCCCAGCGCTGGGGAGGCTGAGGCAGGAGGATCATTATAAGCCTGAGCTGGTAGCAAAACCCTATACCAAGCACATAAATAAAAAAGATTTAAAAAAAAATCCCAAACCCAAGATATTCTTCAACTCTAGATGAACCAATTGGAGATGGGGAGTTGCTAAGGGCAACTCATGTATTGTGTCTCATGTATTTCCATGAGAACACAAAGAGCTTTTACTCAGAGGCAACTGCTGGATGTGGAGTTTGAGCCCTGTCTGTCCCAGTCCAAGAAATCCAACAGCATGGGGCTGAGAGTTTCCAGGACGCAGCACTACGTGATCCCCTGGAGAAGCCCCCCAATGGGCTCTGACACACAATCCTGATACAGACACAGAGGTCAACTTGGCTGAGGGGCAGGAGTAGGGTCAGTTCTGAGCAAAAGAGTTAGTAAATAAGTGCCTCTTGGATTGTCTTCAAGTCCAACCTCTTCTGCGGCCTTTTGTACTATTTCCAGCGAGTTATGCCAATTTGGGAGGGAAGTTGAAAAAGGAAAATAAGTCAAATAAATAGGCTGTGTGTGTGTGTGTGTACATGTGTAGTGTGTGTGTAAGTGCATGTGTATGAGTGAATAATATAAAGTAAAAATGTCTTTTTTTTTGAGTTAGGAACAATGCTACTTACCTTAGAGCCTCATTTTCCCATTTGGAGCAGTAGTAGTTGCAGCACAAGTGAGTCGGTGCTGTATCTGTGGCAGAGACTCAAGCTGCGGTCAGAACAGACACAGGTGAGCAGCAGAAAGGGATGAACACGGGTCATTTGGTCACCTGGACTCTGCATTAAGTGGGAGGTGACCAGTTTCTCCACTGCATCATGAGTGTGTAAATTTACTACAGTCTAGGGAAAGATGAGTTCTAGAACCACAACACAAATACACTTTTCAAAAGATGTGGCACAGGATTTTTTAAAAAAGAGAATAGAAAAACAATAGATGAGACATTAGAAACAATACTGAATTTTAACAAAATATGACGATAGCTGTTCAACAGTGGGTGCTACCTTGCACATTGCTGTCTCCAGTGTAGTTGCTCAGGTTACAGATATAAACATAAAACTGGTCAAAGTAAGAATCTGAAGCATTAACTGCTACCTTTAAAAAAACTGATGGAAATTAGTAGTACAATCATCTTCGCTATCCTTTGTCTGTACATACATGATATTTTTCCCTTCCCTTTTTCCTATCTTTTTTCTCCTTTCCCTCACCCCAGGGCACATGATTTTTTTTTTAAAGTACCTGTGAAAGTACTCTGAAATTGAAGACTCTGAAGTTGGTAAAAAGTTGGACTTCAACAAGGCCGCTTTGTTTTAAATACAGCTTCCTGATAAATAACCTTTAACAGCTTTCATAATCCATTTGCTTTGGTTGCTTCACCTGTAAAATGTAGTGCTTGACCAAACCATAGCATCAGAGTAGTTTCTGACATGCGCAGTGTAGCCGAGAGGTGACACTGCTCGTGATGACATGACTGTAATGACCGAGTTCAAAGCTGAGGAAATAAAGACCAATTTGTATATATTTTTAAAGTATCCACTATGTCTGTCTAGGCATCTCTGGAGCTATTTGGAGACCTAGCCTTGCTAGCTGTAGGATTAGCAGTGCAGACTCTGGCTATCACCTCAACATTCTTTGCCCTTCCTCACACGCGGAAACACGGTTGTAGTCACGGTGCTTCCAGGCACTGTAAGGAATGTGGAACAGGTTTCAGGCATCGCATTCCTTAAAGAAAGGTTTTTTGAGGTACGGGGGTGGCAAGGCTGTCCTGCCTGGCCCCCCGTGACAGAAGGTGAGGGAGATGTGCATGGGAGTCCCTCGAGTCGGAGCCGTCGTAAGCTCGTGAGCTGGTGCTGGCTTCTTGCCTATCGAGTTCAGAAGTCAGAGGCCTTCCTGAGCTGCTGAATCAGGGGTGGATGTGGTAACCCTGGCATAGGACATGTGCGAAGGCAGCGGGGACAAATGCCCAATCCATGTGAGGGATACTCAGACCTCAGGAGTTGTCACAGCTCTACAGGAAAGGTGGGCAAAGGTTAGAGGAAGAGGCACAGCAGAAGCTGCTCAAGGGTCTTCTGGCAGGCGAGATAATGCCCACTTGTGGGACGTTCTGAAGGGATAGATCCCCAACACCGCCAAGAGGGGTGTGGTTGACTGAAGGATTCCTCAGTGGGGTGAGGTCCTCGGAAGCTGATGGGTGTTCCTCAGATATCCCCAACTATGCGGAGACTATTCCCCACTAGGAGATTCCAGGCTGACCCTTCCCCATTGGCAGGTAGCCTGTCATGTCAGATGTTTATTGTTTTTCTCATTTATTCTCTCCATATAACAGCTCCTTGGAAAAGGGATGGGAGGAGTTAAAGAGCAAAGCAGGTCTCCTAAGGTCCACGAGCCAAGAGCTTATGTCTCAGCTGTGAACAGGAAATAGGAGAGCAGAACTGAAAATGAGTGGAATCACAGTATGTGAAAGGGACCAGAAGGCTACCTGAATTCCAAGATGACAGAGTAGGGGATTGCAAGAGGAAACTATAGATTACATTGAAATACAATCTTAGGAAAAAACAGAACAAGATAAAGCACCCTAATCTATCTATCTATCTATCTATCTATCTATCTATCTATCTATCTATCTATCTATCATCTATCTACCTATCATCTATATCTATCCCAGACCAAATTTCTGGGCAAACATCTAAACACATAGGTAACAAAATCCCAAATCAGGCTGGAAGACACAATTTTCTCCCTAGTATCTGAGTTATCAGACTGACTTATGCCTGCTGGCACATGCCTACAGTGGGAAGGAAGTGGGCTGCGGGCCTTCTGGGCTTTGAACATTTCAGAACCTAGTGTGGTAAGCTGTGGGATGCTCACAACTGAGAATATTGAAGTGGAGAGGAGGGAGAGAGGGAAGAAAGAGGCTGGTTTTTCTGCATGGTCTGGACAGTGCTGGTGCTGATATGATTGGCAGAAAGCTTCTCTTTGAAGCTGCAGCCACCAAGAGAATGCTGGGAATTCAAACATTTAAAAGAAACTTCTAGGGACCAGGAGTTTCTGCAGGAGGAGGTAAGGTCTTAGAGCTTAATGTTTAAAATGTTGTTATCTATGTCTACAAACTAGTGGGAGCAGAGGATATGCAGGTTCCAAAATGGGTAAGTAAGGGGAATAGGCACTCATTTTAAAATTCTTATTCAAAATGTACTGTACAGTGAGCTGGTGTTGCACTCTAGGTTGGATGCTGAAAATGCCCAAGTAAAATGTCCATGGTCGACTGTGCTGGATTTGTGAAAATGTTATAGGCAGCTGATTTGGATAGAAATATGATAGGCAGGCAGACAGGGCTGGTCCCTCAGAAAGGGCCAGTGCAGGACATGGGGCACCTTACAGCTGTCTGAGAGACAGATACTCCAGCTGTGGGCCAGACCTTAAGACAGAAGATGAAATAAACACACCCAGCCACACATGTCAGGGATCGATATTCTAAGTAGGTCTCTGCCACCTTGAGAAAGCCAGGAGGAGCCACTAACCCAACCCCAACAGGAAAGGTCCCTTTCTGTATTCTTGTCCACTTGCTACATGGCTTGCTTCCTTATTTGATCCCAATTTACTCAATTTTACCCGAGCAGTTACATTCATAATCTTATTGGTTGACTATAGTTTTGTCCCACCTCAGGCCCAGGTTGTGATTTCTCATGATTCCCACCTTGGACCTGCCTCATCTTGTGGGTTTGCTCATTAAAAATTCCTGGAAAAGGCAGATTCCAGGGCAACCCGCGTGGGTCCCCTTCTGTCCATCTCTTGGACAGAAGCTTTCTTTCGCCAGTACATATGTTCTGTTCTTAACCTGCATTGATCTTGAAATTCATTCTCCAGGTTTTGGAGAACACGAACTCGGCCTGGGTGTCTTTCATTCAGGTCTCGGAAGTATCTTTCTGCTATACCAAAGAGAAATATAAAGAGCTTTATAGAGGGCCCTGGGCTTTAGAGGGTGGAAGCGAGTGTCCGGAAAGCAATACCTGAATTCAGGCCATTGGGGTTATGGTCATACTGCTTCCCACATTGGCAATGTTACTTTAATGTACCCTATAAAGTAATATACTTTAATGTTTTGATATTTTCTGAATGATAAAGACTAACCATAAGTAGGAGAAAGTGAAAGCCTGGATAGAGGAAGCCAAATGGAAAACTGCTTTAAAATAACCCTGTATTTTTCCTTAGAGTCCAAGGAAATTAAAAAGTATTTAATTCCTTGATGAAATGTCTTCATTACCCCACTGCTGCTTTTGCTGCTTAATCCAGAAAGCAGCTTCCATCTTTTAGTCCCCGCCTCCTTTCGTTCCGTTCCACCCTGGGTCTTGCTCGTTTCCCCTGGAGATAAATCAATTTAAAGTTCTCTTCTTGGTCTGTGTTGTAATTTCAAAACCCTGAAGTAGTTTCAGCGGAAGTGTGTTAAACAAAGTTGTAGATCTTTCTTCCTGATTATATTCTGGAAAATGAAGAAAAAGATAACCACAGTGGCCTTTAAGGATGGATGGAAAGGAGCGTCAAACGCAAGCAGGCTCCGCCTGGCCCCTGGTTCTCCACTAAAGCCAGAGAGATGCAGAAGCCCTCCACGGTGCTCGAAGCTGCAAAGGCTCGGGGGCAGCCACTCAAGGAGAGCAGCTCCAGTCCACACCTGTGACACACACACACACACACACACACACACACACACACACACACACACCACACTTTATAGCTTAGTTACTTTGCTCTTGCTGCTGAGACAAAATACCTGATACCCACAGTTCAAAAAGGAGAGATTTATTGAGCTCAGAGTGCCTAGAGATCTCAGCTCACAGTTGGCTGGCTGCAAGGCAGGGAGGTGTGGCTAAGCACCCATCCCTCCTGTGAGAAGAAAGTAAAAGAAACAAAGTGCAGGGGTCCCGTGGGACAGCTCAGCGAACAAAGTGTCTGCTTAGGCAAGCGCAGGGACCAGAGTTCGATTCCCAGCCCCACAGACTGCACCAGGCCTGCTTCTGAGTGTACTGAGTGGGCCACAAAGACCAGCGTGATGGCTCTAATCCCAGTGCTGGGGAGGTTGAGAACCAGAGGATTACAAGTCTGAGCTGCATAGTGAGACCCTGCAACAGCCAAGTACATTTTTAAAAAAAGAAGAAAAAAGTGTAAAGGGAGAAACAAACCTCTTTCTGTTCCTTTTCTTTTACCAAGATTGCTGGGATGGATGGGTGCCAGTCCAATCAGCGCACTGCTCCAGCACTCACCCACCCTTAATCCCAGCACCCTTAATCCAGCACTAAACCATGAATCAATGACACACTCCAGATTCAGTTACCTTGAAAAAAGACTGTCTAAAAATGCACCAGGCTTGGGGTTGGGGTGTGGCATTTATGCACAAACCATAACTCCTTATACACAGGAAGTCAAGATAAACAGACACTAATAAAGACTGAATATTTTTAACTAGGCTGTGGACTGAGGATAGCTTTAAAATATGAACTTTTTATTAATTAAAATACTCGAGAGGTTAGTGATATAAAATTTTCCTTCAGAAAAATCAGTGTTTTCTGTTCATTTTAGCACACTAGCCATTAATATACTCCTCAGTAATATACATATAAGTCTCCTACTTTCAGGATAAAGATACCAATTTAATTCCAGGAATATAATAGATGTTAAGCGGTAGTATGTTTATATACTAACTCATCTGTTTGCATTAAAGAAGCCCTATAATGCAGGCCAACTTCTGCATAATTCAGCAAAGAGTCCCTGACAGTGGCTGTCACTAGGTAAGTGGGACTTTTGGCCAGGATTTCAAAGCAGAGGACAAAGTGCAGTGTAGTGAAGTGAAAGAGACTCAAACAAGGGTGAAAGACTAGCAGGTGTTTGCATAAAATAAATAAATCCACTGTGGAGCTTTCATTTTTCAATTATAAAACAACTATTTTGCTGCTTATATGGAAATTTTTCCTCCTACCTGGAACTTGAGACAAATTAGTTTTTCATTTCCCCTCTAAGGTTGTATTTAATAATATAAATTGAAGCCATTGTTAAAAACAAAAACAAAAACAAAAAACCCTTTGTGTTTCTTATATAAATTGCTGTGGTTGTAAGCTCCACAAGGGGTCACTGCTCAGAGTGCTTATTTGTAAGTGTAAGACATATGTAAGTAGGGAGAAAACTAAAATGTTTTAAAAACTTCTTGCATAAAGGTGAGGTGTAAATTGATTTAATGAATTGCAAAAATATTGTGCTATGTGGATGCTTGCTATAGTATCTAAAATACAGACATTATTATGGCACTTCTTCCAGTTCAAATAGTATCAAGTCTTCTTTTTATTTTACATATTTTATTTATTTGGTACAGGGTCTTGCTATGCAGCTCAGACTCATAGTGATCCTCCTGTCTCAGCTTCTCCAGTGCTGGGATTACAGGACTGTTCAACCTGCCTGGTCTTGGTGGCCAGCACGGTGTACCTGGGTTCGGGGCCCAGCACAACATGATCAAGCCTAGTGTACCATGTTGTGTCCTTGCACTTGCCAGGCAGGTGCTCAGACCACTGAGCCGTCTCCCCAGCCCAAGGGTGTTTTCTTAACTCTCAACCTTCACTACGTTCTTAGAGCATATACTTCTTCAAATTTGGTCTATAGTGCTAAGTGTGAGCCCAGTTGTGGGGGGACACAAAGGAGGACAGAAGCTTTCCAGGATATTTTGCTTATTGATTTGTTGGATACTGTTGGACCTTGAGAAGTAAGATAAAAATTGTCATATGGTAACTCAAAACACTGACAAAGTTAAGTTTTGCATAATTCAGGGCTGGCCAGATAGCTCAGCAGACTAAAGAGCCTATTTAGGCAAGCGCATGGACTGCTGTATTATCCCTGGCATCACATGCCATGCTGTCCCCACCCCGGGGTGCACTGAGACTGAGACTAAGGCTGGGTATGGTGGTGCGATCCTGTAATCCTAGTGCTTGGGAGTATGAAAATAAGAAGATCACTAAGAGTCCAATCTGTGCATGAGACCCTGAAGACCTTGTACTAAAAAATACATTTATAAAGTTTTTTTTCTTAATTCAAAGGAAATAACGTGACTAACTGACCCTACCAGAAGCTCTGCTGTTCCATTTATACTGCTGGTGCCAGGCAGGTCTAGCTGGGATGAGGTCAGGCAAGACAGAAAGATCAGGTAACAGAAGTCGTTGCCTCCTCAAGCTGCAGAAGGTTTGATGGAGCAGGATGCACCCAGTGCCTTGAAATCTCCAATATGCATGATCATTCTTCTCCCCTGGCCTGGTGAGGAAAAGAAGAGAACAGCAGTGCTTAGGGAAAAGTCCTTCCTTACGGAAACCAGAACAGCTGAGACAGTGTGTTTCACTGTGGCGGAAATGACTCATTAATCCCTCTGGATTTCTTCATTCAACACCCCTGGTGGCTTCAGCACATGGTGCAAGGTGGCTTTGAGGGATTAGGCTACAAAATCAAGGTCCGCAGTGCAGAGCAGTTGGTAGCACGGTCTGGTATTGGTTTGAATCCTAAAGCTTTCTTCGTTTTTTTTTTTTTGTTTTTTTTTTGCCAAGGGCTGTGTTTGTGTGCCTGGGTGTTTGGAGCTATTCTAGCCAGCTACAACTGGTAAGAATGCTGAAAAATAAGCTACTAAAATCCTCATACGTTACTTCAAATGGTCCAGTTCTACAAACAAATCAGTGACACTTTGTTTTGCCCTACAGATGTTTGTTCAAATATCAGTTACATCATTATCCAGAATTTTACAGCCCAGATTTTATTCTAAACACAAGTGAAAGATGTTTCTGAGTTCTTAAAAGCATGGGAAATATGATGTTCTCGTAAGACACAAACATGAAAATTCGGTTAGGCATTTAGAGTTAAGTATGGTGGTGCACATGCGTCCTCTCAAGCAGAAGGATTGCAAGTCCAAGCCCAGCCAGGGCAGCATAACAAGTACAAGCCCAGTCTGGGCAGTGTAACAACACCCTGTCTCAACAAACAAGCAAAGAAAGAGCGCTTCTCCCTGCATTTGCTTTTCTGTCTTTCTGTGGCCTTAAGTATCTTTCAGTCTCTTCTATCTCCTCACCTCTATCTTTTTTCTTTATAAACAGGTGATAGAGAAATGATTGACATTGCGTATTCAGAAAATCAAATAGCTTATCATTGCCAAAGTTGAAGCTGCTTTGATTAAGAAAAGCAATCAGTGAGAGTTCTCAAAGTTAAACTGTCTCAGTGCCAGGTAAACAAACTGTATTTTTATAAAGCTGGCAAATCCTAGTTTTCAAGACAATCTTGAAGAAATAAACATGACCAAAGTACACAAGGGATGGGTATTAGCACTTTAATTTTTACTGAGTTCTAATAAACAAAGGACAGCTTATGAGCTGGAAGTCTTGGTGGTTTTTCATTCATGATTTGCTGGTCTTTGAAGGTTTTCTTTGAATGTGTGGACAGGGGGTTGTTCTTGAGCAGGGCTTGGGAGCACCAGTGGGACCTGTCGGAGGCTTCCTGGGATGCCAGAACAAGTGTGTATTCATCTGTGTATAGAGATCACACTGACCTTCCGTTGGGTCTGTTTCCCTTTCTAGAAAGGTACAAGGGTGCCCTCTTGGGCATTTGCCAAAGAAACTTTGCTTGACTTCTCTTAAGGGGGAAGCCTTAATGGTCATTGGCACAGTTTTAAGCAGCTGAAGACGTGACGGCAGTGACTGGCTTCAGAGAGGCCTGCTGCTATTTGCCAGTCGGACCACATTGTCCTCCAGGTTCTTTCCAACAGCGGCCCTCTGAACCGTCCTCTGCTGGCCTCACCACTGCCTCCACTGGGATGCCCTGAACTTGTGGCTGCTTCACCAACAAGTTGGCTTTGCTGTGACCGTGGTGGCAGTAATAATAATGGCCCTCGCTGAACCACACGATGCTGTGCTGTAAAAGTGCCTTCAAGTTGTACCTTTCTATCTGTTACTTTATGCGTGGAGACTGTGGGATCTGAAGTCTGGAAGAATATTCCAGAGAATCCACACCAAACCATTTGTTCTGGCCAAGAGGAATGGAGGGTTAGGACTAATGTAACATGATTTAAAAGCTACAAGTTCTGAATGTAGAACCAGATATTCTGAACCCCAATTGAACTATACAGTGTTTGCAACAAATATATGAATGAATCGCAGTCGATGTTATAGTATTACAATTTGTTAGAGGAAACCACTTAAGGTCATGGAGATGAAGCAATGAACAGGGGCACACATGACTCGATGGAGGGAAAGCTAGAAAGAAGTTCAGTTCCTCTGACTTTCAGTTCAGTTTTTGCTTGCAGACATGCATGAACACAAATTCAGACAGCGAGACATACATTTTCCCTTAACCAAGTAGTCTCCAATCTCTGAAACATTGATTGAGTGTTGGGTACTTTCCTTTCCTAAGAGACCTTCCACCCTCTGCCAGATATTGCAATGCATGATGAGAAGAAAGAGCAGGAGACACAGTAGTGGGGCAGTGGGGCTTTCGGGGATGGCAGTTGTCCACAGAGAACCAAAGGCCAGTGCGTGAAGGGCAGTGAGTGTTTCCATGAACACTAACAGGGACTCTTGTGGGCTAGGAAGAGCAGAAGATTCTTGCAAGGATGAGACAGGGGCAATAAGGCAACTGTAGCTCCCCCAGGTGCCTTATCATCCTCAGCACCTGTTATCCTGCCCTATGAGTGCCACAGTATCCTTTGTCATAGGGCTTCCTCTGTGTCCTAAAGACAGACAGCAGGGAGTTTCCATGTTCCAATCTGGCTGCAAGGGCAAGATGAGGACAGCCTCAGGCACCCCACAGACTCAGTTTATAAGCTGTAGTCCCCACCCCTTGTCATGGGACCTTGGGGGGGGCAGTGGCTCAGCAAATGGTACCCACTGTTGGCACAGAATATGAATAATGCTGGTTTTCTTATGGTGGAAATGGAAATGTACCAAATATTATAAAACTTTAGAGGGATTCCTAACCAGTAGGGCTTGATCCTAAAACACATTGTGGTTTCTCTCAGGCTGTCTTTTGCAGCACCTACTTGTGTGTGGGGAATTGAGCTGCAATACTATAAGGCTATTCCTGCAACTTCATGGAGGCAGCATGGTGAGGAGGGAGCTCTCTGAGGGTTCCCTGATAGCCATGGTAAAGAAGGAGCTCTCTGTTAACACTGTGTGCCAGCTGTCTTGAAATTGAGCCTTCAGGGTGGGGGATATATTTCAGTGGCATAAGTGCCTGCCTGGCAAGTGCAAGGTACTGAGTTTGATCCCTGGTACTCCCCCAAAAGAATAGAAAGGAGAAGAGAAGAAAAGAAATTGAGGTTTTGGATTTGTCGTGTCTTCAGCCTTGTCATGCTCCCTAGAGCCACTTCCTGAGGCATACTGCGCTATAGCAATGCCATGAAGTGATTCCTAAATTCCTACCTCACATAAACTACTGGAGATGATAAATACTTGTTGCTGTTTTAAGCTATAAAGATTAAGACAATTTACCTTGCAGCAATTGAAAACTAATATGGAAGAATTGATAAACACATGTATTAAAAATCAATGAAATAATTGCAAATGCCAATAAGGGTTATGAAGGAGACAAAAACAGGGCAAATGTGACAGAGGGGTATGGAGGAACTGCTTTGCTAAGGTTGGAGAAGGAGTGGGCCCTCTAAGAAGTAATGCTTGAGTTGAGACATGACTGCACAGAAAGACCTTGGGGAGAGAAACTCAGAAAGAAGCGGGTACTGAGGGTGTGGGTTGAGAAGAAAATCAGCATATCTGCAGTCTAAAGGAGAGCCAATTTGGTAAACTGAGGAAGAAGCTGAGAAAGGTGCAGTAGGAGATACAGGCAGGGCCATATTTCAAAAGGCCTTGATGGTAGTGAGAAACCATTGGAAATTTGCATGAAGAGGAGAAAAATGATCTGATGTTTTGCTTTGTTCTGTTTTCTTTGGGGCAGAATCTCACTATGTAGCTCCGGCTGGATTTGAACTCACCATATAGGCCAGGTAGACCTCAAACCCAGGCTCCAGTGTGCTGGTATTCTAGCCATGTGCTTCTGTGGGTTTGCCTTGTGATACCTCTGTTTGCTGTTGGGTCCTGGACAGTTAAGTTGGAGAGTGATGATGCACCCGAAAGCCAATCTAGACGCTACAGCGGTAGTTCTGAAGAGACGTGCGTATTACCTGAACTGGGATGGCAGTAAGGGAAAAGGGAGAGCTCGTGGGCTGGATGTGTCTGAGGACACAGCTGACAGGACTCGCTCATGGATGGGCATGAGGGGCTAGGGAAGGCGCTAGCTCGCAAGGGCATCTCGGCTGTCAGACCTGCATGGAGAAGCCATTCCCAGCTTCAGTTTCTTATGTTGGAAGAAAATGAATAATGACAGGATTTCTCCTTTAACTATGCTCCACAATAAAGTTCTTTGAGGAACAATCAACATGCGGCAGCTTGGGAGATTCTTGCCACTCATGGCCTCGCTCAAGATCCTAGGAGCCATCCTGCCTGCGGTGGGTGGCCCGTGCCTGCATACACCTAGCTGGTGGGACACACTCCTGCTGTGGACGGTGTCCTTGCTAGGAAGAAATTCTTACTGACTGCTACATACCAAGCAAAGTATCCCCAAGGCCAGGAAAGCATAGCGTCCATGCATAAAGGTTTCATTCCTAAAAGGGAAACATTATTTTTAGAGAACACTCTTTCCTCCATAGAAGAAATACACATAGGGCTACAATCAGAGAAGGGCTCTTCCCCACTAAATATTTGCATCCAAAGGAGACTTTCATGTACCACTTCCAGTTATAGTTACTGCTTCAAGAAGACCGTAATGCAAAGCAGTTTGTTTCTCAATTGCTGCTCCATTGCTTTTGACCTAGGAAACATGGTTCTGGTCATCTTAAGATCGAAAGGCAATTTACACTGCAATGCAATCAAGTCCCATCCAGAACCTTAGGAATTAAATACTAACTTTTAATGCCAGTAAGTAGCTCCAAGTGCTGATTTGGAAATGATAGGGCACACAGCTATGCGGACTAGTTACTTTTGGGAAACTATTTAGAAAAGTGCTTAATCCACCTTTGCCCCACAAGGACAGACCAGCAGGGGCCGTGAGAACTCGGCCCCTCTCTCATCCCCACCCCTGTACACAGGCCTCACTGCTTAAAATACATGGGAGTCCGTTCACTAGAGCAAAGCAAACACATTTACAGACTCCAAACAGATGTGAGTTAAAAGAAGAGGGTAGTTTAAAAATATTTCTGTTGCTATCAGCTATTGTGTTATCCCAGGAATGGTACCCACTGTTGGCGCAGAATATGAATAAAGCTGGTTTGCTTACGGTGGAAACGGAAACGATGGTTAAGTTTCCCTGATGTTTGTAATGGAAATTGCATTATGTTTCCCAAACCACAGTTTAAAGAAGGCATCAAATTACAATGACACCACGTGCCATATAACAGGAAGTGATCAGGATCTGTGCCTATATACACATGATTTTGTTTTGTGTGCTTTGATACATAAGCCATGTACCAAATATTATAAAACCTCTTTTTATAATACTTTAATTTTTTTCTAAATTTGAAAACAACTATATCCCTGTCATTATCGATGTAAAAACATTTCTCTTCAGTCATATTCAGACAATTTAAATAAAATGCTTAGAAATCCAATTTTTCTTATAAGGTATCATTTTGTTGAAATTTTACCATTAGCACACTGGAAAATTAAAAGACATACATATGCTACAGGAAATTTATTGCATAGTCCAGTGATCTGGTGGTTTATAATAACAAAAAATTATCCTAATGGATAGGAAAATCTTTTTGCATTCAAAATCTTTGTGACTAGGGAAGGGAAATAGTTCGTTCCCTTAAATGGAATGTCAACCAATACAAGGTGAGTAACAAGGTAAGAAAACCAATAGAAGGCAGTGCATACTGTATTTGAAACTTGAGGAAGCCTGATAGCTCATATTAACTGAGTTGTATGTATATAATTCCTGCTCACACAGAAATAAAATTATACTACGGAACTGAAGTAGTAAAGATTCTGTAGAAAACAGAATTAATAGGTTGTGTCTATATATGGACATGTATTTTAAGGAATTGGTTCAATGTGAATGTGAATACCTGAAATTTCAAAATCTGCACAATGGGCTAGCAATCCAGAGACCCGGGAAAGAGCTAATGCTCCAGCTGTAGTGTGAAACCTCTCTGTTGGGTTTGGCAGAATTCCCTGCACTGGGAGAGATCAGCTTTTTCCTAAGAATCTTCTCTGAGTCAACCTCACCCACACTGTGGAGGGTTATCTGCTTTATGTAAATTTACTGACTTAAAAGTCACTCTCAGGAAATTAAAAAAAGAATCTTCACAGAAAATCAAAAGAATTTGACCAAATATCTGAATATTGTAGCCTATTCAAGTTGACACATAAGATCAACCACCCTGAAGATATATAAGAAGCCAGTTCTCTCACTGCATGGACGGTAGGTGTGTTACCTCTTCAACAATTTGGGCATGTTATCGAGGGTTTCTAATCATTCACAGTCATGTCGGCCAAATAATTACATTTCTGTGCTATGGAAATAAATCTAAATTCAGATGCAGAGGGCCGGCCAAATAGCTCCACAGATTAATGCAGGGGCTGGGGGTTCCATCCCTGGGCCTGCTGTGCTGCCCCTTCCCCCTTGGCACTCTGAGACAGCAATTGAGACTAAGCATGGTGATGCACACTCGTAACCCCAGCTCTTGGAAGGCTGTAAACAGGCGGATCACTACAAGTCTGATCTATTAGTAAGACCCTGAACACCCTGTAGATCCTTCCTTAAAATACAGATAAATAAATAAATAAATAAATAAATAAATAAATAAATAAATAAATTCAGATGCAGAGAAGAATGATCCATCAAACTTTACAAATCTGTGGTACTTAAATATTCTTCACAAAGTTAAAATAAACTATCCATAAACGAAGATGCTTGGAACAAAGTCAATGAAAAGCTTCGGGAGCCATAGCATTTACACACCCACGAGCACACCGCACATGTAGTAAAATTACTTTTAAACTGTGGAAGGGAAGGACACCTAGCAACCTTCAGAGGTTCTCATCTGCAACAGCTGTGAGGGAAAGGGATGCCTGAATGGGTGGAGGGTCTTGCAGGGAGGAAACATTTATCTTCCGGATAAATGTTAATTTGTTTCATGTATGCCCCAAGTTTCTTTGGCTCACTGAAAGCTCTGCCCTTTCATTTGTTTTGCTTCTCTGTAGGAGAGAATCTTGTCCACCTCTTCACTCTGAGTAAGATTTTGGCCAGTCTTTTAAGATCAGATGGGGGATCAATATTAAACATCGTTATTAATTGTCTTGATACAAAATTTTTAATTTTTCAGAGAAGTGACAAGACTGTCTTTTAGACTTTTAAAAGTCAAAACCTAGTTTTAGCACATTAAACAGATACAGCATATGAAGGCACAATATGATTTTATCTGGATAAGTAATATTCTTAAAGAAAAAGCACAGATATGAAAACATGTTTAAACATACCAAGAATACACTATACCAAGAGAGAATCCTAATGTAAAAATCCATGATCTCTAGGATGATGATAATGTATTAATTTAAGCTTAGGTGTAACAAATATAGTGCTTGGAAACTGTTTTTTTTTAAAAAAGTTTTTAATTAATTATTTGATACAGGTCTCACTGTACAGTTCAGGCTGATATTGAGCCTCCTGCTTCAGCCTTCCCAGGTCTGGGTTTCCAGGCTGCACCTCCACCCCTGGTGCTGGGCCTGCCACTACATGCACAGCAGGGATCGAACCCAGGTCCTTGTGCTTGCCTGCAGGTGCTTAGACCAACAAGCTATCTCCCTAGCATGGGAACTGGATTTTGCTAGAAACCCTGTTGCATGAGAGCAGGCAGTATTGGGGAGCTGTCTGTGCTCAGCTTTCTCATGAATCTAAAGCTGCCTAAAATACTTTGTTAATTTATAAAATGCTTTAAGTCTCAGCAGTGGTTACACTTTAAAAGTTATTTATTGGACATTGATGTGTGCATGCAAAATTTTGATAATAAGCAAAATGTATTATAATAGTTCTAGGCCATTTTAAAATCATTTTCACGTGTGCATGCATTACTGTTACATTATAAACATAACGTTATAAATGCACTTTGGAAATGTAAATGTTCTGAAAAACTTAAGGTTGTCTCTAGAGAGTAAAATATTTCAGATGATATGTATCTATAGCTTTATCATTTTACATACATACGCATACATGTACACAGGAGCAAATACAAATTCTGTAATTCTAGAACATACGTATGTGATTCAAAATAGTGAATAAATTTTTGTTTTATATATAAAACAGAACCCAAAGGGAAGATATAGATTTTTCTTTTTCTTTGTATTTTAGGGATGAGTCTACAGGTTGTTCAGGGTCTCACTTCTAGATCAGACTCATAATGATCTGCCTGTTTACAGCCTCCCAAGTGCTGGGATTACAGGCACATGCCACCCAGTCTCAGCACACTCTGGGGGCAGGGCTGGCACTGCCGGCTTGGGGACCAAACCTCTGATCCCTGTATCTGCTTGTAAGTGCTTTAACCCACTGAGCTATGTGGCTGGCCCTAGATTTTTCAGAAGGTGAACTATCCCTGGTGTGGTGTACTGCACAGAAGTCTGTTATTGCTTTCAGACATTGTATTTGAGTTGCAGGAGTTGCTGAGAGGGGAATCCCCCTCAGGACTGCTGGCTTATGCTTACAAAGTTCTATGTGCCCAGATGTCAGAGGTGCACTGAAATTTGGCCTATCGCCTACGACATCAAACGTATGTTGTATGTGACCTTGCTGTCACTTGAAAAGCTGATTTTGTAGCTAAAGGCCCATAAACCAAAAAGGTCTGAGCCGCAGGACCTGGTGAAGCCTCCCCCTGCCGGTAGGCGGGGGAGAGAGCCATGCGGCTAGGCTGTTCTTTCATCTTTAATCTATCTGCTTATTCATTTACTAAACTTATTCCGATGGAATGCAATTCAGAGTGATATTTTATGTATTTAAATGATATGCTTTTTGAGAGGACTGTCCCTTCTTTGGAAGAAGCATTAAATTTCTTATTTATTTATTTTGTCCTTAATATATTTGGTGCATGGTCTCGTCGTGATCCTCCTGTCTCAGCCTCCCTAGTGCTGGGATTACAGGTGTGTACCACCATGCCCAGACTCGGGCTGGCTAAGTGGGCCTGGGGTTAAGTTCCTTAGGCTTGCCAGGCTGAGCTATTTCTCTAGCCTGAACATTAAAGTTCCTTGACTTCAAAGAAGAGAACATTTGATAGAGATAAATGGAAAATCTTCGTACTTAGCAGTATGTGGGCATAAATTTGCTTCACACATGGACTATTACCCAGGAAATCAGAGTTCAGGGATTTGTGAAAAAAAAAATCAGCACAGGTTCCTTCATACACTGAGTCCGATCTAGTAGTGAGACCCTGAACACCCTGTAGACCCTTCTGTAAAATATAAAAAAGAAAAGGTTTCTGTACTTTATAGGTTGTTTCAAACTACAGGCGTGAGTGATGCAGGCCTCCATTTCTCGTATTACAGGCCGACGTTGCCCCCTGTTCCCCTAGGGTGTTGGCCTGCTGTCCGGTTGCTTTCCAAGCTCTGGTAGGTGCAGGGTTCTTCCTGCCTCCTTCATCTGTGGATCAGCCCTTCCTGGTGACAACGCAGGTCCGCTTCCCAGGCCGACTCCCGGGGAGGGCGTGCCGCCCACCCTGACTCTTGCCTTAAGCTCTCAGATTCATTTTCTCTCCTCACTGAGTGATCATTCAGTTCAGCTATGGATTTGCTTTTGTGGCTGTGGTACGATCCTAGTGGATACGGTGGGAGAAGACCGTTTTCTTGGAGTCTTGCTCTCACACCAGACCAGAAATCTCTTGTCTGTTTTTCTCCTGCCACTCACAGTCAAAAACAAAAGCTCTGGCAGTGTTTCGGTTTTTATTTTTATTTTTCAGAACTTTATTTTTTTTTGTAAATAAATTGTTTACAAACTTAAATGAATATAACAATAAGAACTGTCCAAAATAAAAGTGAAGAATTTACAGATCAATCATGTAAATAGTTCACTCTGTGTCAAAATTAACTAACTTATATTCATATGATTATGATTCTCAAAGTAGAAAGAGATAGGCAATAAATATTGAAAGATTTAAAATTTCTGAATTGAGTTGAACTTATAACACCACATTTCCAAGACAAATGAACCTTTTGCACAAGTAATTTGAATAAAATCATACCCAGATAAACAAAAATGAAATTGTCCAAAACTTACTATAAAGAAAAAAAATCATTAAAGCATATACATAAAAATAGCTATAGGAGAACAATATTAAGTAACACCTTATTCCACATTAGAACGAAAATAAAAATGGGCCCGGGGAGATGGCTCAGTGGAATAAGCGCTTCCCTGGGAAGCAGCGCAAGGGCCTGAGTTCAATCCCCAGTTCTGCCAAAAAAAAAAAAAAAAAAAAAAAAAAAAAAAATATAAAAAAAAAAAAAAAAAAAAAAAAAAAAAAAAAAAAAAAAAAAGCAAGTATGTAAGAAACTACACCAATTAAAGTACTGAAAAAAAGGAAAAAATCAGATCTGTCCTCTTTGAATTTTGTACTTAGCAACCATACCTTTGAAAACTAAAAGCAAAATATTTTCCAGTTATACAAACTTGAAATATTCTAATATCTCCAGATGCAGCATATAGGAAATAACAAAAAGCATACTTCAGAAGAGAAGTTGCAGTATGCTCCTGGTTGAAGAATAAAGAGCTCTCAAAATGATAGTCATGCAGGACTATGTAAAATACATTAGATGAACCCATTTAAAAGGTCATTAAAGATTTCTATGGAACAGTATCAATCTTATGTTGACTTATACACATAGTTTTTTCATGTATGTGTGTGTGAATAAAAGATAGGGAAGAAGTAATATAAAGTCAAAGGAAAATGGAAAAATACTTTTTAAAGTTTCTAATACCAGGAGAAAATAGCATATCATGTCTTTTAAAGAGATTGTAAGTCAAATATACAGTATAAATCTTAAAGCAAAAATTAAGATTAAGCAATATTCAGGAAATTAAATACTAATTAATCAAAAATTAAATGTTTCAAAACAATTGAACTAAGAAAAAGTTTTCATGATAGCAAAGAATTACTAAGAATAAAACATAAAATAAATACTGGAATGACAAATAAATGACCAGCACTTTTAGCATTTCTGTTTTTAGATGTCCTCAAACTATACGGCTCAGGTGATTTTTCCATCTCAGCCTCCTGAGCAACCAGACTAAAGGACCTCGCTGAAGTTCTTGACATCGTGTCTCTCCTCTCTGTCTCTATCACTCTATGTCTATCTGTCTGTCTGTCTCTCCTCTGTTTCTCCATCTTACCTTCCCTAAATATGTATGTTACCTCCTTCAAGACTGAAAGGGTAGTTAGAGATTTTTAGCACAGGAGAAAAATGTGTGGCTGAGTTTTAGTAGGTACATAGTACTTCACACCACACGAGGATTTTCTTCTTCCATTCTTTTTTTTCTTAATCTTGGAAATGAGAAGGTGAATTTTGACCTGGATAAACATTGCAGAGATGAGAGAGCAAATGCAATCATAATTGTCACTGAAGTGAAAAGGAAGCTTGAGATTCTGCCGTGGAAGTAAACGCTGCTGAAATGCCAGCCTTGTATTTTCACCTCCTTGGTTCCTCGGGGTGCTTAGCTGTGTGGCCAGCTTTGGCTTCTCCCTGAAGCCATGAGCGCTGGAAACAAGGCAACCACCTAGGTGCAGCTCAATCCCTATGGAACTGATATTTTGTTAAAAATCAAGTGGTCTCTTGGGAGGCTGTAAAGAGTCTCTGATATAGTAGTGAGCCCCTGAACACCCTGTAGACCCTTCCCTAAAATAAAAAAATTAACAATACCCAGCTGGTGAGTTATTTTAATAAGTAACTGTTTTTGCTACTATCATTTTCCACTTTACTTAAACAAAAGAAAAGTAAACCCAGAAGAAAACGCCTTAGGTAGACAACACTGACACATTTTGACCACTAGCTTCTAACCCTTGAAAAAAAAACACACACACATGGCTTTCTTGCTTTGTTGCAAAATTCATGAAAAATAGGTCAGGGTTTTAGATGACCATGGCTTAGTATCAGAACATAGAATGCTGGGACCAAAGAAAAAAATTACACTGCACTAAGTAATTCATAGGTCCTGGAAAAAAGATCACTTAGCAAAGAAATTTATGGAATTGTCAGAACTTTATAACTCCAGAAAAAAGGTACAGATTGGAAGGATTGGTTTACTTGAAAAGCAAGACCTCAGGGGGAATGGAGGAATCTCTCTTAAGGATCTCATTGTCGCTAGTAGAGCAGGGTCTCTGCTGGCTTCCGTGTGTCGTGTGTCAGAGCTGTGGCCACTCCTCTGTGTGTCTCGTCTCGGGACCATGTGACTGTTGGATACTTTACCATGTTCCTTCACAGATTACACAGGATGATAAGGAGGAGATCTTTGGTTTTGGTTTTGATTTATTTGTACTGAGCATTGAACGCAGGACTTTGGGCTTGCCAGGCAGGCACTGTGCCACTGAGCTATCTCCCTGGCCCCTGGGTCTTCTTATGTCAGAAATGGTGAAAGAAATTTGGAAAGAATTAATGTTCCTCTGCACGACTGACTGACGAATTACTCGAAGGTTCCAAACATGGAGTCGTCGCAGAGGGCTGGTCCTAGTTCACCATGACAACAACGGTAGACAAAGTGACGGCTGCCTCATTTTCAGGTCCTCTTGAATTTAGACAGTGTATCTCACTGTGGACAGCCACACAGGAGCAGACGAGCAGGACAGCTGGGTGTTGCTTCCAGGCTGAGGCAGTAATGCCAGGGAGTAGTTCCCTTTCTCCCCACCAAGGATGCTATCTTTTCTGTGACAACACCAGGATACACCTCCTGTATCCTTCTCCTCCTGAGTGGAAGAGTCACTGCGTGATCAGAGCCTCCGATACCACTGCCATCAGAGCCTTTGTTCTCCAAGAAACACTGGAAGCAACAGAAATGCTGTTCTTTGCAGTTACTAGCATTTGTTAGCTTAAGATTCATGTGAACTAGTGTTGCTAAGCCAGTATTCATTAGAGAGGTTTTGAAGGTATATATTCTTATTTTATTTTATTCTATTTTGTCTTTTATTTTATTTTATAGTGCAAACGAAAACAAATAGCAAAAACAGGGACAGAAGGCTAATCAGACAGTTCAGTGGATTAAAGTGCCTGGTTAGGCAGATGCAAGGACACAGGTTTGATCTCCAGCATGCCCTGCCAACTTTGTCCCCAGGGTGCACTGAATTGGCAACTGACACTGGTGTGGTGGCATGCACCTATAATCCCACCACTTGGGCGGCTAAAAACAGAAGGATCACTACAAATCCAATCTGTGTAGTGAGATCCTGTAGACCCTGTACTAAATACATAAAAGCAAAAACAAAGATAGAAACAGCAACATACAGCAATACTTATGATCCAGAACTTCAAAATAAGAGCAGAAAATTAACAATAGTTGTTATACTACTTATATTTATCATCAAAGCTGTTGTTCAGATTGGCAGACATAGGTATGCAAGATTGATCACATAATTAAACATTAGCACTTGCTTTCCACAAAACAAGTGCCATTTTTTTTTTAACTTTTTAATTCTAAAATTTATCTTTAAGAAAGTGCAAGAGTGACTAATAAAGACACTGGAAATGGTACACATTTTGAAGACCAAGATGAGAGGCATTCTACTGTGATTTTTGGATTGCACAGGCTGTCTTCAGGGTAGACATTGGTGTGTAGGGAAAATACATATTCCCTGATCATCACCACCCCTCTCCTGACAAAGTGGTTGTAAGATTCCAGACATTCTACTTACGTATATATCTATACATTTATACAGAAAACAGTGAATAGTTTTTCTTCTTCTGCAAAACGAATCCTCACCCTTTGAGGGTGTTACCATCCTCACTGAAGGTATAAGACAATTTGCAACACCTGAGTGGCTCAGCACCAGAGTGGGGCTTTTTGAGACGAGCTTTCTGTGGTGCGGAACATTCACTAAGGATGGTTCACTGTGCGCTCTCTGGAAGTCAGAGGCGGGTGACTCGAGCTCTTCCCAAGCATGCATTCATTGAACTTCCTTTCTGGATTACTTCCAATGGCTTCTTCCACAGTGAACCACGTATCTGTTAGTATTTCCCCCTTCTGTATCTTTTCCTTTTTCCCTACACTTCCCAGTTGTACATCTTAGGAGGGCTGGTCCCTTGTCGTCCATTTTTCTTCTTTGTGCATATAACCAATTCACAGATTCACCTTAGCTCTGTGTTTGAATTCCAAGTGCAGATGCTTTTACTTAGGTGGCCAATTAACAGGGCACAATCCTTATATTTAAAAGTTTCCAATTTCCTCTCTAAAATTATTGAAATTCCACAAAGCCACAGTCCATGTGGTCTGTACTAGTGTCTCAGTACAGGAATATTCCACTGGCCAAATAATATTTTCAGAATGGTTGAAATTACTTTGTGTGGTCCTAAAACATCATGAAAGAATCTGCAGTACCTACAAATGCTCCATAAATTCCTATTTTCCTCTTGTGCCCACTTTGCCTGTATACTAAAATTACTCCTGAGAATTTAATTTTTTGCAGAATTCTTTAAGCAAGTCAGGCCACTTTCTTTTTTTTCTCTTCTCTGAATTCTGTGTCTGTCCCCAAAGTAAATTCCTCCTTAACTTCTGGGAAGTTGTGAACATTCAGGACATGAATCTTTTCAGCACACAAGGACAGCAAAATGTAGACATATGTGTATGTATGAATTCTTCCATGAATGCTTCCCACTTCAATCACCTTTTCTTAACAGATGTCAGTCTTATCACCACGTCTTTTTAAAGTACATGTTTTTTATTGAAACCCTAGTACATGACTGTAGGAGCGTGTTCCCCTTCACCACACCACGACCTCATGACGTTTTAGATAACATAATAAAAACAGGCCCTCGTCTCTCATAATGACACCCAGGCTTGAACTGTGCTCATCAGATCTCCTTTCAGGGACTTTTCAAAGTGGGGCTCAGGGACTCTTGCCTGTTGGACCTGTGACTTGTGAGCACTGTTTGCAGGGGCACATGTGAGGCCCTGTGCCAGGCTTGCTGGCCCAGGTGTCCACACCTTTCCTGGAGAGGATGGAATGGAGGTCTCTCCCACGCACAGAGCGTGAGGCCCCCTCCCTGTGTGCTTTGAGAATTGCTCGCAGATTTAAATGAACCCAGGTGGATAGGGAAAGTCTGTCAGTCTCTAGACTGGAGTCAGGGTGAAAACCTCAAACCGTCATTAATTGGTTCCTCTTTGAGACCTATCTTGTCCCTCCTAATCTTATTTATTTATTTAGTTTTGTATTTTAGGAAAGGGTCTACAGGGTGTTCAGGGTCTCACTACTAGACTGGATTCATAATGATCTGCCTGTTTATGGCCTCCCAAGAGCTGGGGTTATAGGCCAGTACCACCATGCCCAGTCTCAGTTGCTGTCTCAGCATGCCTAGGGGTGAAGCCCATACCTCAGGTCAGGGGATCAAACCCCTGGCCCCTGTGCCTGCTTGCAGATGCTTTAATCCACTGAGCTATTTGACCTATCTTGTCTCTCTTACCCTTCACAGCTTTGATCAGAAAAATCTTACCATGTTCCATAAACCTGTTTATATCAAGGATCATTGGAAACTCCCAGGACTTTCATCACCCTTTTCTACTTCCTGTCTGTACCTAAAGTGTTTCTTCAATATCTTTCTGTACTCTTAGTCATTAGTGCAAATCCTTGCCCCAAGTCTTTCTGAATCATCTTCTAATGTTGTCCTGACATCTGGTGTTCTTGGAGGTCATGTCTTCCTTCCTACTGCTTATAATCCCAGTGCTTGGGAAGCTAAAAACAGGAGGATCACTACAAGTCCAATCTGTGTAGAGAGACCCTGTACTAATTACATACAAGAAGAAAAGAAAAGGAGTACTGCCTTCAAGACTGAGTACCAGATCCTTTCCCTCCTCCTTCTTACTTCCAAGCCCTAGAGGCTTTCTCTTTTTTAGAAATTTCCAAAACCCACTTCCTGTCAAATTCCACTATTCATTCTTCTCTGCTGCCATTGGCCAACATTTGGGTCACTTTCCTCTTTCTTCAAAGACTCTTGGATGACTGGCACTCTCCAGAACATGCTTGTTTTTTATTCCTTGATGATTTTAAGACCAAGGCTTTCCTGTCCCGTCAGGAACCTGACCACTTCTCTCACAAAATACCTTTTAAAGTCTTAGTTTCCTCTTGTCAGTAAAATAGATGTAACAACAAGTTTTCTCTTGGGATTGTTGTAAGGATTATAAAGCGATCTTAAAAGAACATTCTGCCTAGAGGCTACCTGAAGTGGAATCTAGATAACACTTTTAGCTTGAAAACTATACCTTAAATACAACCTCATGTGGAGGATCAGAATATTGTAAAAGGAGAGCTCTTGGTTGAAATGGGAAAGGTGGTGAGAAAGAGGCGTGTGTGGAGCTTGGCCGGGGCAGCCCACCTGCCCCAGAGCAGCTAGAAAGCGACCACACTGTAAGCCATTCCATCCTTCTTTCATGAACTCCGTGTCATGGGAGTCACTTACCTGGAAAACCCACTTCAGTGATACATAAACATGCTTTTTACAACCAAAAGATTTAATGTTTTATCTGTGGGCTCTCATACCATTGTTAAATGAAAGCTAGTCCTTAGACTAATTTTTGTAACTTTCGTGTGAAAAAGAACCTTTATTTTTGAAAAGTAACGAACGTATTTAACTTTTCCTTCCTTAAAGTTGAGAGCAATCAGATTTTCAAGGTGTGTGCTTAGAAAATGTCAGTCTCTTCTGTGGTTATTATATATTTCTATATTGGGTCACATTATTACATCATATATTATGTTGGATCACCATATCATATGTTATGTTTCATATTTTGTCATTCTTGGCAGCAATTATACAAGCTACATTTAGCTTTATTTTTTAAGTGTTTCTTCAAGCATCTTATGTTGTTTCATCCTGATGATTTCAGTGACACCTATTTTATTGTCAACACATCAAATGCCCTTAGCAAAAGAAAATATGTAGAGTATGATTAATACAACTGAAATAATAATGTGTGACTCTAGTGCAACCATAACTCAATTTTTCAGAAGTGAGTGTTTTATATTTCTGTTATATCTAAGTTTTCACAGGTAAAAATCCTCTCTTTGCTTCTACAAATTTCTGGGATGGGCTCTCCTCCAGTCCATGGCATCTTGCTAGGAATTTCTGGTGCCAATAGCTTTAGCCAGGCAGCAGAGTGACCTTTTGATGAAAGAATAAGCTGAAGTGAGTTCATTTTATTCTGTTAGTTATGAGTGACATTAAATACTTTGCTTTGGAATAATTGAAAAATTCCTATTTTGTTAATGTTTAATACATGTTTCAAGAAAAGGAGTACTGGGCCGGCCAGATAGCTCAGCATATTGAAGCACCTGCTTAGGCAGATGCAGGGACCAGGGTTCGATCCCCAGTGTACTGTGTCGGCGACTGGAGCTGGGCATGGTGGCGCGTGCCCACAATCCCAGCACTTGAGGATCACTATGAGTCCAATCTGTGCAGTGAGACCCTGTAGACCCTTCACTAAATGCATAAAAGGAAAACAAGGAGGATTGCCTTTGAAACTGAGTGCCAACAAACAACAGCAAACATGTGTTACGTCATCATTATTTCATCTAGAAACTTTTTATAGTTTATATCTTGTTGCTAATATACCATAATATATTTGTAATCCAAACTAATAGTATTTAAAATTTTTTAATAGCCTTTGGTATTCTAACTGATATATCTATGTTACAAACAGCATTAATTTAATCTAAGATTGTCATACAACCCCAAATTTAAGCATCTTTTCCACACAACATAGCATAAGGAATCGGGGCATGTTGCTGTATCCCCGTAGTCCTAGCTGATCAAGTGGCTGAGGCAAAAGCATCTACTGAACCCAGGAGTTGGAGAATTTTATGGAAAGCACAGCAAGATGCTCACACAAACCAAAAAGAAGAATCATAAGGAAGAAAACAAACTGTAGGGTTCTTAAAGATCGGGTGTTGAATTTTCAATTTTCAATACAAAGGGACAAAGAAAAAAAGTTATGATCAAAATAAAGGTAGAGAAGAAAAATGTAGCAGAGAAAAGCCTATTAGCCTATAGAACCTAAAATCAGTACTGGGTTATAGCCAAGCAATGTTCTGCTTTAAGAAGAAAGGTTCAGGAGGAAAGACAGCCTTTTGTATTTATTTGAGTCAGTGCATATTTGGCATATATCCAAATAGATTTCGGATAGAAGAAGATAAGAACTACAAAGAGGTGGATGTTTAAATATCACAGCTAGGACACACTGACAAATGCCAGGCCCTTCAGTCTGTCACTGTCACAGCCATAGAAAGAAAAACAGGGACCTATGGGAAGAACAGTATGTCTGTCAGAACACACAATTTCCTGGCCTTTGTCCTTATGCCACATACTGAATTTCTCTTGAGCTATGCCTTTAAATTTTGTACAAATGACTCACAGATCCAGGATAGGTGTCAACCAGTCTAGAAAATAAAAAAGAAAATAAAAACAGAAACAGTCACGAAATTTAAAACTATATCCTTTAATCAGTCATGGTAGGTGACAGGAGAGGTGAGATTGTCAGCAGCATGCTCATGTGGCACAGGGGGACAAGGCGGGGCAGGAGATGTCATGGTGCTGCCGGCCACACTTCTGCTTTTGATCTGTCAGAAAGCAAAGCTAGATTTTTGCAATTTATTTTAATTTTAACATCTCTAGCATTACCAGATAGTGAAAGAATAAAAAATAATCAGCCGAAAATTAAAGGAAAAGAAATACAAAAGCAGGCTTGAACGTTTTGCCTAGTGTCTTTTTAAATTTTTATTTTTGTTAGTGCATGTTCATGGTACATAATGATTACATCTACCGGAAGGAGTTGGAATCTGTACAGATCACATCTACTGTTTGTTCCAGGTACTGGAATGAAGATTATTTGACTGAGAGCAGCGTAGCTTCCCTACTGATCCTCAGATGGTAGGGGTGCCTATTCTAGTAAGGATATTAATCATCAGAGAAATGCGTTTTTGGATTTGATCTTTATCAGATGCATTCTCTAGCGCAGTGGTGTTAGAGCACTAGGCTGACTTTGCTCCTGAGGCCTTTAGCCTTGGGGAGCAATGGGTCCTTGAGATCTGTGACTTAAGGACCTTGGACAGAGAAATAAAGGGGCCAGTGGGATAGCTCCGCAGTCTCAAACACCTGTGTAGGCAAGCTTAGGCAAGTGCAGGGACCACAGTTCAATCCCTGGCACCATGTGTGGCTCAAGCCCTGCCCCCAGCGTGGGCTGGGCAAGTCACACACAGCCACTCACACAGGAAAAGAAAGTAAAAAGAGAAGAGAAAAACCACTGGAAAGAACTGCAGTCATCAGGACTTCACTAACCACAAGTGGTACAATCAAAGTGAGAAACTCAGTGCATTTTTGTGATGTGATTCTGGCAATTTCTGACACCTGAAGCCAGAGGTCAGATCCGTGGCTTTAAGAGATGTCATCCAGAAAGTATTTTGGATTTTTTGTTTTTCTGTTTCCTCCTTTATCAGACAGGCTTCTCCCCTGCACTGGCAAAGAGTGACTGGTACATCTGATTTATACTCTAGCAACTCAGCAACACCAGCAGAAACAGTACTTGTCCTTTCCTCAATGCATCCATTTGGAACCAATTGTTATGGCTGGAGAATTGGAGGGTGATTTAATCAGACTTGTGTTGCATTTCTGTTACTAGAGTTGAGGAGGTTTGAAGAAAGAGAGATGCAGGGACTGAGATCAGACTCACAAGAATGAGGATTGAAGGTGGGACAGTCTAGTCTGCTGATGGTAAAGACCAGAATCTTAACCTGATCATCCCTACCACAACTGTCTTTATTGTCAAGATTTCTCAGAAATCATCAGGGAAAACAACTACGTTTGGTTAGTTAAGTAAGAATTCTGAAACTGTTCTCACATTGTGGCTTTTATGCTTTTCAGTGACAGCTTCACATTGCAAATACCTGATTTGGAAGTTTTGATAAATTACATTAAGATTAGTATTATTTGTATAAATCTTATCCATTAAGAGTTAGGCTCTGCTCTTTGTACATTTTAAACCCTCCTCAAAAATATCTGTAAGTCACCAAAGTGAATGTGACCACATCAACTGTGCCACAGAATTGCCATAACCTCATTCAGTCCCTTTCAACATAGGACAGATTTTTTTATGCATTTCAGCTGGGTTAAAAGTAGGAGTGTGAATCTATGTTTGTCTGACCACATACAACAGATTGAACAAGAAACATTTAGTACAAGTCACTAATGACTAGTGGAGGATTAGAGAACAAGGGCTGGGTTGTACAAGTTGTAAAGAACTCCGAAGAACACAGGAACGACAGTGTCAAAAGCAGGCACTGTGCTGCGCTCAGATACAGTCAGGAGACTCCCCGCCACTAAGGTAGAGTCTGCTGCGAAAGCATGTGGGCGTGGCTCCTGGGGCAGCGGAAGATTCACTGTGCCTTCACACAGAAAGGACTGTCCGGTCACCCTCTAGATGTGGTGAGGGGCAGGTGGCCAAGAGGAGCTCCACAGCAAAACCCCACAGAGACTCCTGGGGACAGAGGAAGGCGCTGGCCACTGTGCTCTGCAGGGACCGGACACAGGGGATGTGACAAGTGCTGCAGGGATTGGAGGGCCTTTGGGTACAAAGCTTGTCTGGGAGGGAGGAGGCTGCTGCATGGAGAAAGGAGTGCGGGCTTCTGAGAGCAGTGTGCCACAGAGATGCTGGGGCAGGTTGGCAGTCTAGTTCAAGGCGGCTCTCAATCCTGAGGGGACTTGACTGACCTTGTTAGATACAGAAGTTACATTTCTTGTTATATAGGTCTTGCTTTATCTTGGTCTTAACCATCCAGCAGAAAAGTGTAGAAACAAGGTATGAAAAGTGAAGCCATGTTAATATGCTGAGCTGTGGAAGGCTCAAGTCAACAGCTTTGGATGTTGCCAGTCCTGTGGATAACCCACTACTGTTATGGACTATTGAACTAGACTGGAATATTTTGCTGAACTCACACACTTAAAATATTTAAATGGCAATGGAATGTCCATCTCTGACAAAGCTAAACAAAGAAAGGGGATATAAATGAAAGACAATTTTGTAGTGAAAAAATATATATGTCTGTATTGCAAATTAGTTAGGATATATACACAGTTACTTTCTCTTAATTCATTGAGAAGAAAGATTTGTACTAGTGTTGGACAGGATATTGTGTCTGCATCTTGTGCTATGAATAACTACTACAAAAACAAAAATATGCAATGTACTAATTATTGAAACTGCCCCACTAACCTGTTTTGAAATTGCCTCATTGCTATTTGTTTCTCAATAAAATTAAGAATAAAAAAAACAGCAGGAACCAGGGCTGGGTGCCTGTCCTGGGGCCAAAGGCCAGCATGCTTTCTCACCTACACCATTTCTCCTGCATCTTGTACTCACAAAGTTTCAGGGTGACTATGGAAAAGGCCTAGACTCATCTCACTACTGTGAGAAAACCAGTTGATTTCGGGATGGAGAGGCAGCAAAGATAATACCCCATACAAGGGTGCTATAAATATGTGATTATTTTGGTGCTGCAATATTATGTAGAATGTGCATATCTTTCATTTTCTTTATTTTTTCAGGTTTCTTCTCTGGTGGAGATGGTAGAGAGGAATAAGAGTCTTAAAGCTTGAAACACAAAGGTTACACAGGACTTAGATTAAGTATCTGTTTCTGTGTTAATGTTTAGTTACATATTATCCTTAATTTGGGTTAGAGATAAGCAAACATTTATGACATCCCAAATGCTGGTGGTTCATATAGCTCAACAATAAGCTAGTTTAAATGACAAGTATAAATATGTTTTTTAAAGTGGATAGTATGTTTCCATCCAGGTTGTTGGATGACCAAGATATCAACAAATTGGTTTTACAATGTCTATTAGTGTTTGTTTATAATAATTTAAGAGCTTTTCCTTCAGATTAAGATAATATGTACAGCTTAAAGTACATATTAAATGGTATTGTTAAGCAATTGTTAAGCTATATTTAAGTTGGCTATAATTAAAAGGCTGAGCTTTCTCTATCAAAGGTAACAAGGCTTCTTAACATTGAAATAATTTTTTTAAAAAAATGTATTTGGTAGTTAAGGATCTCACTACACAGCTCAGACTCATAGTGATCCTCTGGTTTTCATCCTCACAGCACTGGGATTACGGGTGTATGTCACTATGCCTGCACTCTGGGGCCAGCTCAGCCTGCCCTTGGGGTGGGGCTGGCATGCTAGGGATCAAACTACAGTCTCTACACTTGCCTAAAATTGCCTATGCAGGGACTTTAGACCACTGAGCTATCTCTCTGGCCCCTGAAATGATCTTTTTCTAATTTATGACCTGAAATGATCTTGATTGAGCTTACCAAACTAAATTTAAAAGAAAATATTTTCCTAAAATAAGTTTCTCTTGTTCTCACTGTTGGGCTTTTGATTGGTAAAAATGTGAATTTTAAGAGTTAAAGAGTGTTTCAATGTTAGCATGCAGAGTGTTTTCAGCAATCAGTTCAAGATTAAATGAGCATCCATTATCTTAGTTTATGGCATAACATACATTTGAACTAAACAAGCATTTTGTTATTGTAAAAATTGAGTTACACTTTTATATTAGGTAATAAGTCTGTCTGTGGTCACTAACATTGTTTCCTGAACTTATCAGAGCTGTGCAGATGTTCTTAATTGTTTTCATTACAGTTTCACCTTGTAGTACCCATTAAAGGAGTCTAAAATGCGCTTTAACAGTAAAAACTAAGAAAATGTTCCAAGGTTTCTATATAGCTGTGGTATTCATTATTACTGAATTCATGGTACTTCTGTGTTTCCCAAGTATACAGCTCTCCCGGTGTGTAAAACTAAAGCACCTTCTCATCAGACTGGTGCTTCCATACTTGTTCTGTATGATGGAAAACGTTCAAGAATCACACACCTGGTGCCCCATGACCTGTGTTCCAGTGTCTGTGGTGGGATTACAGGGTGAGTGAGCATGCGAAGTCAGCCGGCACTGATCCTGTGGTTTTGGGCCCACACCTGTGATTGTCTGTGTTAGCACAGGCAGGCTGCCTAAACACTGGGCAGTCCAGAAATGCCACTCTAATGATTAGAGACCAGACATTAATAATCCATAAAGTGCATTATCAACAAATTCATAATGGTATTAAAACTCAATTTGGTAACAGAAATGGTTAAAAGGTAATGTATTAGGTATAGTTTCTTTATGTCATTTAATATCATGCAATTAGATAAATATAACTGCTTAAAGAGGTGTTCTAAACTAAGATCAAGGTTTAAATGTGCTTTAGAGATAGTATCATCATGATTGTCATGTTAAAATGCTATCTAGTCCCTAACTTCATATTCTCTGTAAAACCTTATAATGGTTATGTTAGTATTCTGCAGGGATTTAACTTCTTCATGCATGATTGGTAAAGCAATAATAGTTCATCAGATATACTACGTATTTCAAGGTGCTCAATATCTAAATAAGATCATACAATCAAACCTCCTACTCCCAGTATGATACTGATGTAACCAATTTCCTCTTCCAGGTGTTCAACCCCTGAGTTCTGGAGACGAACCTAGAAAGATAACTGGGCTAAGAGTACAGCCAATGTTTTTAGCCTTCATGGATAGATAGCAAGATATTCATTTTCATTCACACAGGTCACACTTTCACTTGGTCTTATACATCTAACATAAAAGTATAACTGAAAGACCTATAAGAATAACACCAGAGTGATAAAGGCTAGACATAGAAAAGATTCCTGTCACCAACCCCTGCTGACACTTTCTAGCTTCACCTACAGCTGACCATGAAGCGAGAAAGCTGCAGTCGAAGCTATAAATGCTCATCAGGAATCTTTAAATTCCCTATCTAAGTTAAACCACACAGACTTCCCATCTTCTTAGAGCTAAAATTGGACAGACTCATGACAAAAAAACTCAGACTTATAGACAACCTCCACCAAGACAGAGATCTAAGGGCCAGCTTGTGACAATTTCTATTTCAATCATTTAAGAGCAATATCTGACTGTGGGTCTTCACTCAGCCTGCGTTTCCATTGTAGTGCCTATTCTTTGATTGCACATGCTTTATTCTCTTGGGGAACATTCTGTATTCTCATCTATAGCTTGTCAAACTCCAAATGAACACATAAATGTAACCAACAACTGATGTTCTAGACTCTTTTCACTAGGATTCACTCGATCAACCTTGTAGAGAGAGTTCATAACTGCTGACCTGCATCATGACTTCTATCCAAGTCCCCTTCGTTAATCTCAGTGGAGAAAGCCCTGAATGTGGCTTCCCCTAAAGACACTTAGGGATAACTCTTCAGAGGGGGGATATCATAGGCAGTTTAAGCTAGATAGAAATTACATATACAGTCAGAAATGGACTGAGAACCCAATGAAGTCAGTGAAAGGTGGAGACATCAGAACAGTGGCTAGAGGCACATTTGGAGAAGATCAGCCTTCCAGATGAAAAATTACAATGACTAGGTTTATGTCCTTCCTTGAGGGATGGATGGAAGATTGAGATTATACTATAACTGATACCAGTTTTGGAATTCACATAGAAATAGACTACTAGCTCACTAGCATGGAAGATCCTCTAACCCACTAAGGCTAAGACTAACACTAAGATTCACACTAAGATTAAGACTCCTAAAATTAAGATTATGTACTACAGATCAAGGTTCATGTCACACATATGCCTTTGCTATGTGACCCAATTTCCTATTGGGTCCATGTTAGCTAAATGGCTATACTTTTAGTCTTATTGATCGATTTTTAACTTGACCCACATTATACCTACCTCATGACTTTTCTGTATAAAATATTCTTGGAGAGATGACCTCAGCAACACCCCGTGACACTTCCTGTCTCTCAGAAGCTGCTTTTATTCTCCATTCTTATTTCCTAGTAAAACCTTTCCTACTTTTAACAACTTTTTGTAATAAATCACAACATATAAGCATATCTTAAGTGTACAACATGACTTTCATTTCACAAATATACTTTGTGTGACTTGTTCAGGGAGTTTTATAAAGGAATAAGGAGCTCTTTGAAAATCCAAAGAAAGTGGAGATCTCCTCTTTTAGATAGGCAAAGCACAAGAAATGTGGCTTGAAGGCTCAGCTTTTCCAAATTCCCATGTAATAATTCCCACTCCCAACAAACTAATTGGGGTTTTTCTCTGACGGCATAGTCTACTAATTTGGTCTGAGTCTCTCAATTCAAAGGATAGAAAAAATATCCATAAAGTACTACATGGTGGGATTTTTGGATAACCAAATACTTTTTCTTGTGTTTTACATTTCAATTGACAATGTACATAAACAGACACAAATTATTTTGCCTTGATCACAAATGGTAATGGAGACCAGGGAGACAGCTCAGTGGCATAAGTGAGTGCCTGGCAAACACAAGGTCCTAAATTTGATCCCCAACCCCACCTCCACCCTCACCATTGAGGAGTCTTAGTGAGCCACACTGAGCTGCAGTTGAGAACAAAGACCCCACCCCTCACACCTCAAATGTCAGGGGAGCCTTGAGGAGCCTTGCTGAAGAAGGAGAGAGACACTTCCCCCTCCCCTTTACAATCGTGGGAGCCTTGATGAGCTGCAAGGAGACAGAGCACCTGCCCATCACCACTCTGCACCTGTGGGAGCCACTTTCTGGAGGCCAGCCCCCTTGGAACGGATTAGAATATGCAGGCACAATTACAATCACACTCAACCACCTTATCTTTGACTACAGGGCCAGATACATTTACTGGAAGAAAGATAAGCTCCTTAATAAATGGTGCTGGAAAAGCTGGTTTTCCACATGCCATACACTAAATGAAAGTACAAATAGATCAAAGATCTAAATACAAAACTACTGGAAGAGAAAGTAGGTAGAAATCTTGAAGATATAGGTGCATGCAAAGAGTTTTTGAACAAAACCCAAACTGAGCCAGAAACACATGAAAGAATCAACCACTGGAATCTCCCCCTATTGAAAAGGTTGTGCACATCAAAAGAAATCAGAGTGAAAAGAAAACCCAAAACTTGGAAACACTTTTAGCTAACTGTCCCCCAGACAAAGAATTTCTATCTAAAACATACAAAAATTTGAAAACTGAGACTTCCAAATTTGAAAGACCCAATCCAAAAATTGGAGTCTGAGACTAATACATATTTACCAGGTGAAGAAATACAAATAGCAAATAAATATATGAAAAATATTTAACATCATTGGATGTCTGAGAAATGTGAACTAAAACAGCACTGACATTTTATCTCACCCCAGAAAGAAGGGCTGTCATCAAAAAGTTGACCAACAACAAATTCTGTTGGGGCAGTGGGGAAAAATGAACACTTCTCTGTTGGTGGGGCAGTAAACTGGTACAACCACTGTGGCAATCAGTGTACAGATTCTTCCAAAAACTAGAATTAGAGATCTTGTTTGAGCCAGCTATTTCCACTATCAGTAGAAGAACTGAAAGTATCATACCACAGTGATATATATATATATATGCATCCATGTTTAGAGCAGCACAATTGGTAACAGTAAAATCTTGAAAGCAACCAAAATGCCTATCATGAGAGGAATGGATACAAAAGGTGTGGTATTTTTGTACAGTGGAGTGTTATGCAGTTATAGAGAAAGATGAAATTGAGGCTTTTGTAGGTGAATAGATGCAATTGGAGACCATCATCCTAAGTGAAATAAATCAGACCCACATGTATAAACACTGTATTGTCTCCCAAGAAACTAAATGAGTAAATCAGATACAAATGATATAATAGATATTGTGAAAGATAAAGAAAGTGTTCAAAAGGAACAATTGAGGTTGCAGAAATGAGAAAAGGAAGGAATATATATATAATCTCAGATAATTATATTACTGATTTCTATTAGCTCATTGAAAGGAACAGTATTTGTATTGTGTGACAAATTTTTTACATACCTATAACTGTTAATCTAAGCAACTACTTTGAAGATAAAAATATGTAATATAAAAACCATTTTTAATTTCCTATCATCTTTTTTATTTTTATTTTTATTGTAAAGAATAAAATGAAGGAAAAACAAATAGCAGAAACAAAAACAGAAACAGATGGAATATGCAACAATACTTATGTTTCAGATTTTCAAAATAGGAATAGTGAATTAAGAATAATTGTTATAATACATATCTTTATTATCAAATCTGTTACTCAGATTAACAGATATAGTTATGCAAGATTGGACAAATGATTGAAAATTAACACTTTCTTTCTTGTTTTTTTTTTTTTTTTGAACTAAGAAAGTTTTCATGATATAAAGAATTACTAAGAATATAACATAAGATAAATAAATGACCAGCACTTCTGGAAGTTTGGAGATAGGATATCACACAAAGTTCTAGTGTGCTGTGGACATGGATAATGGCCATAATACTTACTGGTGGCTAGGTGTCACTTGTGAGACTGGGCTACAGCTATTTCCTTGATATCCACCCTATAGACCCAGACAGAATCATGATTGATGGGGTGCAAGAGAAGTCTATTTGAAGAGTGTTCTGATGGAAATATCTTGCTGCTGCATACAAAAGAATAACTGAAAGACTACTATTGTATACCTCTTACTCTCCTGTGTTTAATTGTTTGCCCTATTTGGTGGGTTCTTTCCATTCTCGTTCATGGAGTTGTGATCATTTTGCTCCCTCTCTAGAACATCTTTTAGTAGTCTGTGTTGGTTTGGCTTTGTCATCATGAAATTCTTAAGTTGTTCTTTGTCATGGAAGTATTTCACTTCTCCGTTATACTTGAAAGAGAGTTTTGCAGGGTATATCAGTCTGGGTTGCAATTTGGTTTCTTACAAGACTTGAAGTACTTTGCACCATGCTCTTCTTGCCTTGATAGCTTGTGAAGAGAGTTTGCCATTATCCTGGTTGGTTTTCCTTTAAATGTGATGTTTCTTTTCTTTAGTGGCTTTTAGAATTCTGTTCCTGTGCTGAATTTCTAGGATCTTGAGTATTACATGTTTGGATGTGTTTTTAATTGGGTTGATGTTATTTGGAGTTCTATATGCTTCAGTTAACTGAATGTCAGGTAGTTTCCCTGTAATTGGGAAGTTTTCTGCTATTACTTCCATCCATATTCTTTTTATGTCATTTGTATTGACTCCCTCCTTCTCATTGATGCCTATTACTCTCACACTGTTCATCTTTACATGGTCTTGAAGATATTGAATTATTTTTTTCTTGCATCCTAGTTGTTTTTAAGAGATCTTTCTTACTTTTTCACTAGGTGCAATGGAGTCTTTAAGGTCTGAAAGTCTATTCTCACTTTCATTCAAAATGGTTTTGCCAGCTTGTGATTGAGGTTTTAAATTTCTGTGTATCACTTTGGATCTGTTTCATGCATTCTATTTCTTTCCTATGTTGCTTATTCAAGGATTCCATCATTTTTTTTATATTCTGATCTCCTTTTTTTTTGATCAGTGTCTTCTTTAGAAGTGCTTAGTACTTCTTTCATTATACTTATCATTTCTTTTCTTACTTGAGAAATTATTTCTGATCTGATTTCCTCTATACCTTTCTGCAGTTGTTTCTTTACTTCACATGCTACTATTTCAGAGATTTTAGGTGTGTGATTTCCAATTTCTTTTATGCTAGTGTCTTCTGCATTTGTTCTGGGTGGGCTCAGGGCCTGCGACTACAGTTTGTTCCTTCTGTTTGTCATTTTCTACAGCACTGTGTTCTGACCTTTGGTGTAGAGCTTAGATGGAGTTATTACCTTAGCATCAGGTCCGGATTTACCAAGTTCAAACTTGTCCAAGTGGGTGTGGCTTGGATCTGGTCACACTGCTCCACTTCCTGCTGCAGCCCTTGGAGTTGCACCCTCTGTGCTACTCTGCCAAGATGTTCTGCCCCTGAATCAGCTGGGTGGGTCTTTCCTTTAGCCTCTTGCAAGGAATTCTGCTGCAGGTTCCATGCTGTGCCTGGACTCTGGGTCAAATCAGGATCTGGCAGGTCCTAGGCTGTTTCACTCATACGCCCGGTATGGGCTCTAACACTTGCTTTCAATAAACATTTTTTTTCCTCTCTTTAGTTTTTAAAAACATTATTTTGAAGAGAGTATAAAAATGATTGATAAGACATTAGAAACTGTGCACATTTAGAAGACCAAGGTGAGAGGTATCCCAGCAGAGTTTTAACATCACATATTGCTGTCCTTGATGTAGTGGCTCAGATTGCAGATGTCAGTGTACAGAGTTAGGCAAAGTGAGAAATCTAAATTTTAACTGTTATTTTCAAAATAACTGATTTAATTACTATTTAGTACAATCATCTCAGCCATTCTATATGTATACTTGCATGCTTTTCCCCTTTTCTTTTTTCCTACCTTTTCTCCTTTCCCTCATCTTCATTATTTAATCCTCATACTCAGTTTCTTTCAAGTTTACTATATCTGTTACATCTTTCAGATTTTATTTATTCTTTCAAGTACTTACAATAGGGAGATAATATGATATTAACACATGTGGGTCTGATTTATTTCATTTATGAGCATAACCTTTAGTTGCACCCACTTACCTATAGAGGCCTTAAATTTGTCTTTCTTTTTACCTGAGTAATACTGCATTGTACAAAAATACCACACCTTTTCCATCCATTCCTCAGGTGATGGGCAATTTAGTTGTTTCCAAGATTTGGCTATGACAAATTGTGCTGCTACAAACATGGATGCACATATATCACTATGGTATGATGTTTGCAGTTCTTTTGAAAAAATACCCAGAAGGGGAATATCTGGGTTGAATGAGATTTCCTGTCCTAGTTATTTGAGGAGTCTACACACTGATTTGCACAGTGGTTGCACCAGTCTACACTCCCACCAACAGTGAAGAACTGTTCTTTTCTCCCTACATCTTCTCCAGCATTTATTTTTAGTTGATTTCTTTATGATAGCCATTCTTTCTGGGGTGAGATGGTATGTCAATGTTGTTTTAATTGGCATTTCTCAAATGGCCAGTGCTATGGAACATTTTTCCATGTATTTACTTGCCACTTGTATTTTATCCTCTGAGAAGTATGTATTCATCTCAGATGCCCATTTTTAGATTGGCTCTTCAAATGCGGGGGGCCTGATATTTTATAGTTTTTTATAGATTCTATATAGAAGTCATTTTGTCGGAGTGGTTGTTGGTTAGGATTTTTTCCCAATTTGTGGGTTGTCTTTTCACTTTGTTGGAGATTTCTTTTGACACGCAGAAACTTCTCAATAAGAGGAGATCCCAGTTCTTGATTCTTTGAAATATATCCTGTGCAGTTTGGTTTTTGTTCTGAACTCTCTGCCTACTCCTAAGTCTTTAAGATTTCTGCCCACTTTCTCTTCCAGTAGATTTCAGGCTTCTGTTTTAATGTTTAGATCTCAATCTATTTTTGACTTTAGTTTAGTGGCTAGCAATAGACCTGGGTCTAGTTTTAGTTTTTGGCATATGCAGAGCCAGTTTTCTCCAGCACTGATTGTTAAAGAGGCTATTTTTCTTCCAGTGAACATATTTGGCCTCTTTGTCAGAGATAAGGTGGCTGAGTGTGTTTGCAGTTATATACACATTTTGTAATCTGTTTCTTTAATCCTTAGGTCTGTTTTTGTCTTTTCTTTCTTTTTTTTTTTTTTGCCAGTTGGTAGTATAATTTCAATCAGGGCTTACCATATCTCCTACCTTGCCTTGTTGCCCAGGATTGCCTTCGATATTCTTGGAGTTTTAGATTCCAAATAAAATTTAGGAATGCTTTCTCTAGATCTGTTGGGGCACATCAATGGTATTTTGATAAGATTGCATTGAATCTATATAACAATTTTGGGAGTATGTCCATTTTCACAATCTTGGTTATTGCTATCCAGGAGCAAGGATTATCTTTCCATTTTCTAACATCCTCTTCAATCTCTTTTTTCAGAGTTTCATAATTTTCATTGTTTCTCTAATTTCTCTTGGAGTGAGTTTGTTATCTGTGTAGAGGAATGTTATTGATTTTTGGGAATTGATTGTGTATACTGCTATACTACTAAATTTTTTTGCTAACTCTGGAAGCTTCTTTGTGGAGTTGTTTTGGTCTCCCAAGTAGGGTACCATATCATCTGTGAATAACAATAGCTTAACTTCTTCCTTACCTGTTCTTATTGTTTTTATTTCTCTCTATCGTCTAAAGACTTGAGACAATGATTCCAGAACTGCATTGAATGAGTAGTGATCGAGGACACCCTTGTCTTATATCTGATTTTAGAGTAAAAACTTTTAGTTTTTCTCCATTTAGAATTATGCTGGCTATTGGTTTGTATAGATGTCTTTTAGCTTATTGAGGTAGAAGCCACCTATTCCAATTTTCTGTAGCGCTTGTATTATGAATGAGCATTGGATTTTGTCAAAAGTCTTTTCTGTGTCTATTGAGATGATCATGTGAATTTTGGTTTTTACTCTATTGATATTGTTTATTACATTTGTAGATTTGCATGTGTTGAACCATCCTTGTACCTCTGGGATGAATCTTACCTGGTCATGGTATATACTCTTCCTGATGATTTTATGTATTCTATTTGCTAGTAATTTATTGATGACTTTTTGCATCTATGCTCATGAGGGAGATTGGCCTGTAATTTTCTTTTTTGGTTGAGTTTTCTCCGGTTTTGGCATTAGTATAATACTTTCTTCCAGGAATGATTTGGGGAGTATTGCTTTCTTTTCAATTTCATTGAAGAGTTTGAGGAGTATTCAAAATAAATCTTCTTTAAATTTTTGTAGAATTCAGTTGTGAATCCTGCACAACTTGGGCTTTTCTTTGTTAGTACTTTTTTATTACATTTTTCAACTTCATTAGCAGATATTGAGTTAATCAGTTTTTTTTTTTCTTCTTGAGTCAGTTTTAGTAGTTTGTACCTATGTAGGAATCTGTCCATTTCTTCTACGTCTTCAATTCTATGAGAGTAAAGATTTTTAAAATAGTTATTGATGATCTTCTGATTTCCGCAGAATCTGAGTTAATTTCACTCTTTTCATTCCTTATTGCTTGAATTTGAGGTTTTCTTTCCTACTTTGATGACTTTGGCTAGGGGTTTTTTAAGTTTTATTTAATCTTTGAAAACCCAGATTTTTGATGCATTAATTCTCTGTATTGTTTTCTTTGTCTCAACTGCATTAATTTCTGCTCTAAGCTTTATAATTTTCTTCCATCTTTGAGTTTTGGGCTTGGTTTGCTCTTCCTTTTCTGGAAGCTTGAGGTGTAGCCTTAGAGGATTTTATTTGTTGTTATTCTGTTTTCCTAATGTGTGAGTTCACTGCTGTGCATTTCCCTCTAAGAACTGCTGTTATTGCATCCCACTAATTCTGGTAAGTTGTACTTGAATTTTCATTGGATTCTAGATATTGTTTAATTTATTGCTTATTTTCATCTGTAACCCATTGCTTGTTCAAGAAGTTGTTATTTAATTTCTATATGTTTATGAGGCTTTTGTGCTTTCTCTTGTCATTAATTTCCCATTTCATTGTACTGTGGTCTGATAATATGCATGGATAATTTCTGTTTTCTTGCATTTACATAAGGATGCTCTGTGGACTAATATGTGGTCCATTTTAGAGACCATCCTGGTGCAGCTGAAAAGAGTGTGTATTCAAATGTTGTTGGGTGGAGCATTCTATGAATGTCCACTAAGTCTATTTGTTCAGAGGTTTGGTTAAGTTCTGCTACCTGTTTTGTAATTTTTTGTTTACTCAGCCTATATTTTTGAGATAAGGGGGTGTTAAGATCCCCTTTTAAGATTGTCATATTGTTTGTTGCACTTTTCATGTGCATTTAAATTTGTGTTATATAATTGGGTGCTCCCATATTTGATGCATATGTATTTATGACTGTTATCTCTTTTTCTTGAACTTTTCTCCTAACCAGTATGTAGTAACCTTCTTCATCTCACTTGATCATTCTTAGTTTGAAGTTCAGATTATCTGTGAACAGAATAACTACCTCTGTTTTTTTCCTGAGCTTCTGGGTCATGCAGTATTGTTTTCCATTCTTGGACTTTCAGCCTATGAATTTTTTATGGGTTAAATGTGCCTTGTATATAGCATATTGTCAGATCATGTGTCTTGATCCACTCTAGAAATCCAATTTTAGTTCAGGCTGGCCTTAAGCTCACTTTGTAGCTCAGGCTGGCCTCAAACTCACAACAATCCTCCTGCCTCAGCCTCTTGAGTGCTGGGATTACAGGCATGTGCCACCAACCCTGGCTAGAAATCCAACTTTTTAATTGGTGAAGTGAGTCCCTTTTCAGTGGGGGCTATAATTGATATGTATTGGCTTATGTTTGTCATGGTATTTTTCTGCTGTTGGTTTCCTACTTTTTCTTATATTTAATTGTTTGTCCTGTTTTGTGTGCTCTTTCTGTTTTTGTTCTTGGAATTGTGGTCATTTTGATCTCTTTGTAGAATGTCTTTTAGTATTTTGTGTAAGGTTGATTTGGTCATCATCAGTTTCTTTACTTGTTCTTTGTCATGGAAGTATTTTATGTCTCCATTAAACTTTTTTTTTGTTTTTGGTGGTCCCAGGAATTGAACTCAGTCCCTTGCACTTGCCAGGGAAGCACTTATTCTATTGAGCCATCTCCCCAGCCCTCCATTAAACTTGAAAGAGAATTTTGTGGGGTGTATCAGTCTGAGTTGGAATTTGTTTTCCTGTATTTCTCTCCATGCTCTTCTTTACTTGGTGGTTTGTGATGAGAAATCTGCTGTTATTCTTGTGGGTTTTCCTTTAAATGTGACCTGTTTCTTTTCTCTAGTGGCTTTTGGTACATTGTTCTTGTGTTGACTTTCTGGGATCTTGATTATTATATGTCTGGATACAGATTTAATTGGGTTCATATTGTTTGGAGTTTTAGATGCCTCCGTTAACTGAATGTCAGGTTGTTTTCCTGTATCTGGGAAGTTTTCTGCTATTACTTTTGCTCAGATTATTTTTGTCATTTGTGCTGCCTGTTTTTCTCATTGATGTCTATTTGTCTTATGTTCTTCATCTTTGCGTCATCTGGCAGCTGTTGCATTCTTATTTCCTGGATCCTTGTTGTTTTTAAGAGGTTTTTTTCCCCTTCTCGGTCACTAGCTGCAACACTGTATTCAAGATCTGAAAGTCTATTTATTTTCATTCAGATGATTTTGCCAAGTTTTAATGAAGCTTTTAATTTCCTATATGTCTCTTTGAATTTGCTTGATGCATTCTATTCCTTTCCTATATTGCTCATTCAAGGTTGCTATCATTTTTCTATTCTTCAATTTTTTACCAGTGTCTTCTTTAGAAACACTTACTAATTCATTATAGTTATCATTTCTTTTTTTTTTTTTACCTTGAAGATTATTTCTGATCTCATTTTTCTCTATACCCTTCTGCAGTTGTTTCTTTACTTCAGTTGCTAGTATTTCAGAGATTTCAGGTGTGACTTCTAGTTTTTTCTTTGGTGATATTTCCTGGGTCTTCTCTGCATGGACATGGAGCTTGAGATTGCATTTTGTTCATTCTTTTTGTCATTTTCTATTTTGATTTCTGCAATACATTTGTGAAAGGTTAAAAGAAGGTAGCTGTATCCCTGCAATCACAACCACTCTCTAAAGAGCCTCTGTCTTTGGTAGCTCTCTCTTGGGTGAGAGACTCTTGTGTGTCCCTAGATTTTGCTTTTTCTATTGATTGAGAGTGATATGTTGGCTCCCATTTGGCACTGTCCTCCTGCCTTCCATAGAGGGCTTTGGTGAGGTCATTACTCAAGGGCCTCCCGAAATTATTACCCGAGGGAGAACATGTGTTTAAAACAGCTGTGGCATCCTATTTACAGCAGTATCATCAGTAATACTAACAACAGCTAGTGAAATTTAGAAATTGACAAACTTTTGTAACTATTGGTTTTGTGCTTTAGGCTGCAGGAGCAAATATTATAGCTATACAACAAAGCAGATCTTAAATTGGGAACTGGTATCTAAATTAGTTCCCCTGAGTTCTGTCTGGGCACCTCCCCTTCACATCCCCGGAGTCTTCCTGGCAGGCTAGTTCACCCAAGTCACCGCCTGCCACCTCTGTGCCATAGCGATCGTTACTGTAGGTCTGGGCTTCACCTGGGCCCCCCTGGGCCCACCAGCATGCTTCAGTACACCAGGTGTAATTCTACCAAATTCAAACCCAACCGACTGAGTCTGGCCAGGTCTGGCTGCTAGGCTTGGGTTTTTCCCAATTTCTTCTTTTTGGCTGGGGGCCAAACTTAGGACCTTGTGCTTGCCAGGCATGTGCTGTGCCACTGAGTTGTGCCCTTAGCCAAGCTCCTTCCTAATTTCCTATCACCTTATTTGGAAACTTTGTATTTTTTTTACTATCTTTAAAATAAAAAATGAAAATGTAATGGATTTTTGCCTTTCTTTTCTTTCTTTCTTCTTTCTTCTTTCTTCCTTCCTTCCTTTCTTTCTTTCTTTCTTTCTTTCTTTCTTTCTTTCTTTCTTTCTTTCTTTCTTTCTTTCTTTCTTTCTTTCTTCTTTCTTTCTTTCCTTCTTTCGGAGCAGGGATTGAATTTAGGGTCTTACACTTGCCAGGCAGCAGGCACTTATGCTACTGAGCTATCTCCCAGCCCAAGTTTGGCTGTTTTTTCACAAGAAATATATTAAATATACCTTTTAGATGGACATGGTAATTGTGGAATTATATTAATTTTTGTTTCAAGATAGTAGGGGACAGATAATTTTCTGATATTGGATTTTCAACTTCTTTGAAAATTTCAATTTGAACAATGATTTATTAATTTATACTATATGGAAATGGATAATGTTCAGTAGAAATAGGAGCATTCTTGAAATTATATGTGTGTTATAAATTCTTCAATATATGAGCCCAGCAGGACGTATATGTTCAATTAAAGAAAGTATAGCGTATGAAATTATAAATGTGGCTGCAAATTCTTACTTTGGCCACTAGGTGGAGCCAGGATTACTTCATGGATGTAATGAATCCTGATACATAGTTTTTGTGCAATCTACCAAAGCAATTTTAAATTTGCTTCTGAATCTTGTCAGGGACTTTGCAGTTATAACTTTTAATAGAATATATTCTTTTTAATTAAAGTCAATGTCCCTATTTTCTATAAACAAACACTAAAATTTCTTATGTACAAAATAAAAAATTATTTAATAAGATATTTAATTTTCTTCTCTATTTGGAGTTTTCAGTACATATTGTACGTGTTATGGTTATCTGAAGTGTACCATCCACATTTCATTGTGCTACTAGAAGCTGGATTTAAAAAAAATGTATTTAGTACAGGGTCTCACTGCACAATCCTGACTCATAGTGATCCTCCTGTTTTTTAGTTTCCCAAGCAGGAATTACAGGCACGCACCACCACACCCAGCCTCAGTTGGTGTGTCAGTGCACCCTGGAGGCAAGGTTGGTGTGCCACGAGATGCCAAGGGTCAAACCTTGGTCCTTCGTTTGCCTAAGCAAGCACTACAGTCTGCTGAGCTATCTGGCTGGCCTTTCTTAAAAACGTTTTTTCTTTTTTAGGGCCAGACATCAAACTAGAAGCTGTGTGTTTGATATTTCATTATTCATAATCATACAGGTCAACACTGCTGCTCTATACGAGAATTTAAAGCATGGATTAGGGAATAAGGTGGTTAGAAATAGAAAGGAGACCCTTGCTGGGACCTAGTACGAAATCCCACCAAACAGCTCTACAGAGGGGATTTCAGAACACTCAGAAACCAAGTGCAAGAGAAGCCCAAGACTCCTTTAGGTTCAGATCCACTCTCTGACAACTCCTATTAGGAAGACCTAAGGAGGGGCTGGGCAGATCGCTCAGTGGTGTAAGCTTGGCAGGTGCAAGGTTCTGAGTTCAGTCCGCAGTATGAAAAGAAAAAGACCTAAAGAAGTCACGTTGAAATACTACAAATATTTCTAAAAATCCAAATGTATGAAAATTATCATATGCCCTAACTGAGCTTTGGATAGTTTGGTATCATGAAAACTTATGATATATAGAATACACACACAGACACACACAGACATACACACACATACACACACACACACAGACACACACACACACATATGTAGGTATACATGCAGATCTGTATGTAGGTGCCTGTCTGTCTTTCATTGTTGTCTACATCTTTATTTTATTTTTCCTTTATGCATAATAAATATTTTCCAAGAAGCACGTGTGCACACGCACACACACACATACACACACACACACCATATTCTTTTTTTTTTTTTTTTTTTTTTTTTGCAACACCATATTCTTTTCATTCACATACTCTGATGAAATCAGTATCGGTGTGAAATCTAAACAGGGAATTCTTGCTGGAAGGAATGACTGGAGCTGAGAGAAGAAAAATCCCCCACAGTAGCAGGAAAAGGTTAATCCAAGAATTTTAGGTGAGCCTGTGTACATGGGAGGTGGTGACAGAGCTCAGAGACCTTTCAGAGCTTGTACTCAGGTGACAGGAATTCACACAATTAGGATAAGCGTAAGTGTGAGAATGGATTTGACAATACCTGAGATTCAAGAACAGGAGGCTGTAATTGATTTTTCCTGCAGCCTGAGGGAAACTGTAAGAGAAAGGTAGGAGAAGTTGGGGGTTTGGTGTTCTAGAAGCTTGCCGGGCATAGTTTGAAATGGCATGTGGCTTCCAGGTGACTGCCAACTGTAATATAAAAATAACGAATAGTTGCAGTTGCTAGGATTGTGTCTGAAGAGGATGTGTTGTGATTAGGCTAATGGATATAAACTCTGTTTTGGGGACTCGGTCTCTAAATGTAAAATTGGATATGAGGAAGGACGGCAGCAACAGGGAAGAAAGAGGTGATGGAGACCCTGAGTGCTAATCACTGCCCCGCCAGTTCCAAGCTTAATTAATTCAGCTCTTTGTTTCTGTTTGCTCACCTGGAAATTGAAATAAAGATTGTGTAAGCAGTTCTTACCGCGACCCGGGATCGTGTAGCATAATAGCGATTCATTCATGTTATATGCTCAATATCTGAATGACTGATATCAGTATCAGATGTCTAGACAGACACAAAACGGTCCTTCACTCATCTCACAGTTTTTCTTTAGTTTTGTCAGAGATGTGTATTCCATTGCCACCCAAATACTGTAGGTGCATGAATTCAGCCAAATAGTTAGGATAGATACACAGCTACCTTCTCTTAATTCAATAAGAAGAAAGGTTCGTACTAATAGTGTTTGGATAGAATATCATGTCTGCATCTTGTACTATGAATAACCATTACAAAAACCGCAATATGAAATTGTAACTCTCCTACCAACCTGTTTTGAAGCTGTTTCATTGCAATTGTTTTTCTCAATAAAATTAATAAAAAATAAATAAAAAGTAATTTACTACAAAAATAAAATAATTAATTGCTAAAAATATACCACAGCAACTATTTGCACGACATTACATTGTATTAGGTATTACAAATTAGTATAGAGATGATTTCAAGTGTATAGGACCCGTGTAGGCTATATGCAGTTAAACAACTGCCCGCACTGCGGCCGTGCGGGTCCTCTCTGCCTGTCAGGCCCGCAGGCCTCACCTGGTCCCGCTGCCCGGATGCTCCTCCCTACAGCTTGCCTTGCCATTACTGCTTCCTTGAATTAGAGGCAAGGATAAACCCGGCTCACTCCCTGAGGTTTATCTTCTGTTGTGCCGGCTATCAAAGATTTCCTACAACGTGACATTTAACTTTTGTTTTGTTCTGATAAAACACACAATTTAATGTGGGAAATGACTAATAAAGTAAATATAATAATAAACATATAATTATTCCTCTATACCCACAAAGATTAGTTCTAGGCTCTTCATAGACAAGTAAAATCTACAGGAGCTCAAGTTCCTTATACAAAATTCAGTACGTTTAAGTAATAATTATAAGTCCATTATGACTAATTCTTTTAAATATTCCTAAACTCAAAATATAGG
>PVKA01004545.1:70248-98281 GCA_004027165.1 Ctenomys sociabilis
TTTTTTTTTTTTTTTTTTTTTTTTTTTTTTTTTTTTTTTTTTTTTTTTTTTTTTTTTTTGAGACAGGGTCTCACTGTGCAGTTCAGGCTGGCCTTAAGCTCACTTTGTAGCTCAGGCTGGTCTCGAACTCACAACAATCCTCCTGCCTCAGCCTCCCTAGTGCTGGGATTACAGGCATGCGCCACCACGCCCGGCTCCTAAATTTACTTTTTTCAGAATTTTTAATTATTTTATATCAGAGGCAAGGAAAGCAGGCTATATATATATATATGCATTAAATTATATAATAAATTTTTATTTTTATTTATTTATTCATTTGGTACAGGGTCTCGCTACACAGCTCAGACTCAAGGTGATCCTCCTGGCTCAGCCTCCCCAGTGCTCCATCATGCACAGTTTTGGAGTTACATGGCAGTTCTGCATCCGGCAGGGCATGCAGTACTATGGGTCGAACTTGAGACCTTGTGCTTGCCAGGCAGGCACTTAAAGCTGTCTCTTCCATCAAGAGATATTATAACAAGAGAAGATACACAAATAATATTGAGAAAAATATAAAATAATTAAAAATTCTGAAAAAAGTAAATTTAGGGTGTTCATCTTGAAAAAGTAGGTATAAGTCTAGAAATAAATGCTACATTCATTGTGTTTATGTACAGTGTGCCTATATTTTGAGTTTAGGAATGTTTAAAAGAATTAGTTGTAATGGACTTATAATTATTACTTAAATCATTTAAGAGATTTTAATTAAAACTTTAATCAATGTTTAACTGTTGAAGGAAATTTAGTTTTCACAGTTTTGATAATTAGGTATAAAGTCTGATGATATATGGACACGAAATAAAATTAAAATGATGGCGAGTGTTCCTTTCAAAGCAGAAAAACCTTTCCAGATATTAAATAATATGATGATCATTGAATTAACATAATCATTGGATTAATCTGATAATTTAATTCTGACACCGGGAAATAAGGCTCCCAGAGGCACAGTAGGGGATTATATGACAAACAATGTTTACAGGCAGCCCTGGGATGTGATGAGAACTCGGAGCTGGGGTCACAGTCTGCAATGGCTCCTGTCTAGGTGTGTCCCCAAAGCCGTGCTGTTAGGTGGGGCTCTTGGGAGGTGACAGGTTATAAGGGTGTGACCCTCATCTGAGGCTCAATCCTTTGAGGAGTTCATAGTGAAGCAAGGTGTGAGGAAGGTGTGACCCCCCTCACTTCCCTAGACCCTTGCCCGCCCCTACAGGTCCTGTGAGCAACCTTCCACCCCGCTGCCCCACCTTGTGGCCAGCTCCCTGTGGAATGAAATCTCTACCAATTGTGAGTGAAAGCAAATCGTCTTCCTCTACTGTGTGGATGGCAGGTACTATGCCTCAGTGCTGAGAAAGTAACAACACATACGGGCAGAGAAGAACCATGTGGTGTGACGAGGTGATTTGGGCCAGAAAGAAGGGAGCAGTGAGGGGGGTGGCTTCTTTTTTATAAACTGTCATTTCTGCCTCTTTCCTAAAAGGTGCTATAATGGGGCGAGGCTCAGTCCCTTGTCATGCATTAGTTTCCTTGGTTCTCATTTATCTGACTGTGGACCATAGTTCATGTGGGCTCCTGGAGCTCGTGTATAGGTTGGATGAGGGGAGAGAAGCAGCTGATCCTGCTGTGGACAGTGCTGTGGGACAAGATCTCAGGAACGTTCCCAAAGCTGCCCTGTATTCTGTACAGGTAGCTTTTCAATTTGAATCCTCAGTTTCATGTTTGGTCTGTGACCCCCACAGACTCACTTTTGCCTGGAATCGCTAAGATTTTCTGCAGTTTGCACTGAGTACCATGGACCTTTCTCCTGTTTCTTCAGTATTCCCTAGACCTTATTTTCCTGGAAAATTTATTTTCCCCCCTGCACTTTGAGAAAATTGACCCGTGACTTTCTTGTTTCTAATCTCCCTAGCCTCAGTCTCAGTTTTCTCCTCAGAACTAGCCTCAAGGGTACCTGTTACTTTCTAGCAAAAGAGCTCCTTAGTCAAGTAATTTTGGAACCTAACCAGATTAAACAAGATGAGAATATTTTCTTTATTTAGTTTATGAAGCAGTTTTGAAATGCTCACCTGTAAGCCCTGTGCTCTGCAGATGAAATTCCAGAGTCATAGCTGCTCCTGGTGTGCGTCTCACTCTGGTTCTCTACAGCTTGCCTGAGGGTAGAAAACACATGCATAAGAAAAAGCAAAAGTAAAACACCGTTGAAATCACTAAGATCCATCATTTAGAGGGTAGTGAATAATGGGCAAAGCAATGCAAAGCAAAATAAGAAGTGTCCTCTTGTCTTCAGTACACAAGTGCAGAAGCATAAACAAGAAAAACTTGGTGTAAGGGAGGAAAGCAATCCTGCTTCACAAGTGACTTCATAATTTATGAATCCCGTGCTGGTCTTGAGACACAGACCTCCTCTAATGTTCATGTCCTCCAATAAAGTAAATTACTGTACTGTAGATTAAATAATGCTATAAGGTCCAACGGCCGATACAGTGCCTATTACCTGAGAAGTGCTTAATAAGAGGTCCTGTTCTTCAGAGTTTCTGATACAATGAATGCCCTTCACTGAATAAAATTTCTTGACATGTTTACAATGAAGAACACACCAATGTCTTTAAATCTGGTTTACTTGAGTTAAAATAATACAGGGTAAGCTTCCCAAAATGTCCAGTGAGTCCAAATTTTTTAAAATGTATTTCATATGGATCTCCAGGGTCTCACTACACAGCTAGGACTTGTAGTGCTCCTCCTGTTTTCAGCCTCCCAAGAGCTGGGATTATAGGTGCGTGTCACCATACCCATCTCAATTGACAACTCAGTGTGCCCTTGGGGTGGGACCAGCATGGCATACCAGGGATTGAACCCGGGTCCCTGCTCCTATGTAAGCAGGCATGTTAGTCTGCTGAGCTATCTGTCTGGCCAGAGTCTCAATTTTTGATGTTTACTGTAATTCCATTGAAGAACCACACTTGATGAAGTCAGGAGATGCCTCAAAAAGACTTGTCATCCAGAAAGGGCTGCTGAAGTGGCCAGGTCAGGGAGATCACTCTACCAGGCAAGGGGAGGCCTCTGACTCACACCACTCAGACCCCCAGGAATTGTCTGATGACTTGGGCTTGTGGTGAGAATTCAGGGTCTCAGACTCGTCTGAGGGCAACTCTGCAGTTATCAGACATTTGCAGAGAGAACAATGACCACCACATGGGTGCATTGCTAGATCCCTGACCCATGCAGTCCCTCTGTGGAGCACACATCATAGGAGACTCAACCCTATGCTGAGGTAGGCTTGATGAACTGGAGAGTCCTCAGTTACTCTTCTCTCCTTGCTGGGACAAAATACCCGACACTCAAAATGAAGGAAGGAAAGGTTTACTTAGCTCACAGTTACTGGAGGTTTCAGTCCATATTCAGCTGCTCCAAGGCAATCCGGACCAGGGAAGAACAACCTTTCATGGTGGCTGCAAAGACCAAGAGCAAAATGGAAGAGTAGCATCAGCAATGGCGGCAGAAGTCTCACCCTGTGAATTGCATTCGGGCTATCTGCTCCAGGCTGGGTGCAGTGCTCACACCCATAATCCCAGTGCATCATGAGTTAATCCCAAACTCTAGAAGTCCTCATTCCATGACTGCATGAGGCTTTGGGGGGGGGAATGGGCAGCTAGATACAAACCGTAATAGAGATAGAATTGAAGTAACTTATAATGACCACTTGTTGGGTATTTAAGAGTTACTCTTAGAAAATACAGTGAATGCTTAAATTTAAAAAAAAACATTGTTAGAGTAAAAATTTCCTTCAAAATACTCCCATATGTGCATGTGGGTGCTCGTGTGCATGCACGCATGCACACACACACACACACACACACACAGAGGGAACACACTTGTCCTATCATTCTTGCCATATTCTGCAGCAGTCCTCTTTCGTGTATGTCTTTAGTCACTGTTGTGGCCACCTTGATGTCCTGAACTGATGCAGAGTATTTGCATTCCATGATCGTTTCAACTCCGAGGGTGCTCCCCCGAGCCACAGTGGTGTCCGATCCGCTGAATAAGTGGGGGAGGCATACCACGAAGTTTTTGAGGTCTGCCTTTCCTCAAAAAGGATGAGGATGGCTCCAGGCAGCAGCATACATTGTATTTTTCTTATCACATTTCTTAGAGACACTCACAAAAGACAACTTCTAGAATTGCTTCACAAATTGCCAGGAACGACAGTGTGCATTCAGAGCAGGAGGAGGTATGTGTTTCACTACAATAACTTCTATAAACTGAACATCTGTTTTGGTCACCCCATGTACCGTGTGCCAGGCATGTCACAGATAATGCTGCACCTCAGGCCCAAATCCCTGGCATCTTTATTTACAGCTGTCCAAGCCACAGGCTTCATCCAGTCTTCCAAGAAATCCTATTTTCTGCCTTTCTCAAATGTATCTGGAGGGTGGCTTCTGGACATCTTTATTACTACCCTCTCAGATCTTGCTGCCCCCCTCTTGCACTGGAATTGCTGCAGCACCTTTCAGGGACCTCCAGTGCCTGTTCATTGGACTTTATCTTGTTCTTTTGTCTTCACCCAATTCCGCTTATACTGGCTTCTTTGAAATTCCACAAATGTTCCAGCAGTGCTCCTTTCTCCGGGCAGCAGCTGCAACCTTTCCTCTAGCTGGAGCACACTTCTCCAGACCCCTTGCCATCCTCCGGTCAGGTTTCAAACACCACTTCTCACTGAGGACTCTCCTAGCACTCAGATTAGTACCATATCCTAACCTTGCACAAGGCCCCTTCCTGCCCCTCACATCGTATTTCACGTCTTCAATTTTCAAAATACTTCTATTTGGTTTCTACAGTGGCATATGACTTACATAATGTGCTTGATGCTTATGGTCTGTCACACAGCGGGAGTCCTTGTTCTATCCACTGACTCAGTCCAAGTGTCAAGTGAGTGTACTGGATACACAGTAGGTGCTCACTAAATATTCATATAGTAAAAGACTTGATCTGGTGGTGGTGATCCTTCCACTGCATGACCATATTTTTGTAACGGAGAATCCAGCCAGTCAGATTCTCTGTTCAGGAACCCACTTTGCTCAGAAACTTCTTAGGTGCTTAATGCCAAGTTTTCCTTCCTAATTTTGCTTCCAAAAGTTATCAGTAACTTTCTTACAAATTTTTCATTGATATAAAAAAGTCTTTTAATGTAATAGCCAATCCTAGCAGGCCTGAAGTCAGCATCTTTCAGATGTTTTTCTACATCGGGGAACATTTTTCTATTGAGATTCACCCCGGGTCCTACCTTTTGAAAGGTGGGCATGATGCCTTGTGCCCATGGAAATGTACCCCATCTTCAGTGTTGTATTTCAACTATGGCTTTTTGACCCAAAATAACATCAAGTTTTTTTTTTTTATGTGTATGTGGTACTGAGGGGAAAGCTTTTGTCTGACATTTTGTTCAGAGTTTTGGTTTCATGAGCATAATTATTCTGCATAAGAGGAACTGATTTGTTCCCAGGATCACTTCTCTTCTTTGCACATTTTGTGCAGACAAGAAAGTTACTGACACCCAAAGGCTACATGCTACAAGCAACAGACTGCTGGTTCCACCCAACTAGTGTGTCTCACTCAAGGGAGAAACACAGCCAAGGCAAGAGGAGGAGCTGTCACCACTCCACACACTGTTGCCACCATCCAATGTTCCGATAACTGAAGACTCCACCCTCTTGTGCTGGAGGCTGCAGGGAAAGCCCAGCTACATTCTAAAAATGACCAACAAAATTTCTTAACTTATGCTTTCATTTTTCCTGTAGTGTGCTGTGATATTAAAAGAGCCAAATGTCAAGGAACTCTGCTGGAAAAATAGTGAATATGTGTAGGCAATTGAAGTAGGTATCTGCTACATGTTTTCCTCTGCCCTATACCTCCTCTCCTGGACAAGAGTGTAAAGATGTTTGTTAGACGGGCTCATCAGCTTGTCCTCTCCTCCTCGATGTTGCTGTGGACCCAGCTGTGGGTCTGTAGTCCAGGAAAACATGGGTCCATTTGTCAGACCTCAGGGGGAGGGCTGTGGCCTCTTCTCTGGGATGCTGGCACAACTTGGAGGGATAGTACCCTCTTCTTTAATACACAAAATGATGATGTGTTTGGGAAGGGAGGCATCGTGGGGGGAGGAGAAACTAAGAGGACAAAGGCAAAGAAAAACTACTCTTTCAAATTCCACATCTGGTTCTGGCCAAAAAGCTGGCCAATGGCCTTAGAATTCCCAGTTACACAGGCCATACAAACACTCCCTACCCTGTTTGTTTTATTGTTGTAAAAGTAATGATTCTGAAACTTTTGAGAAAAAAATATTTTAATTCGCACGTATCTGCAGTATAGAATGATTGTATCCATTGTGGGTAGTTGGGACCTACACATAATACATTTAATTCTTTTTTGAAAACACACTTGATTTTGATTTTCTCTCTCAAAAGAAAGAAGCCAACTAATAATAGCTATAAATAGAACCACCTCAGGTGTCTTGGACCTAATTAAGTGAACTAAAGTCCATGTGAAAAATAAGGATCTGATGCTAGAAAATCATAAAGGAAAACCAGCTTTATTTTTCTCCCATTTCTCCCACTGGCTTCTTTGCTTCTGTTTCCGCTGGGCCCATCTTCATTTCAAAAGATCAGAGTCACTTACACTTTATTACACAAAAAAGTGAAAGTAAGCATGGAAAGCAGTCATTCAGTGTCCACACCAATAAATTTTGTAATTATTCTTCAGTTATCAAGAAAGTTCTTTCAGAGGGTTTGGGAGATGGTTCAATAGAATAAGTGCTTGCCTGGCAAGTGCAAGGGCCTGAGTTCAATCCCTGGTTCCACTGGGAAAAAAAAAGAAAAGAAAAAGCTCTTTCATGTGATACTTGCATTCTTCAATCCTTTTCACCTTGGTAAACAAATTTTCCTAGTAAATGGAGAAATCTTTTTTTCTCTGTTCATCAGTTTCCCCTTACTAGCTGCATGAGCTGACCAAATGACTTCACCTTTTTGAGAACTAGGTTCGATATCGGTGAGGATTATGATATAGACTTCAATGTTCCCAAAGAGTGAGAATGTAAATGGAAGTTATTTTTATAGCCTCCTCATCACATTCCTTTTGCCTACTATTTTTAGAATCAGGAAGGAGCATGGCATAAAAAGGTGTTCTTACTCAGTCTTCAAGAATAGCTAAGGAAAATAGGACATTGCTAAGTAAGCAAGAAAAATCATGTCTTTGTTTCATGCCTGCATTAGCAATAATGTGAGTAGCAAAATAATTAAATTTCTTTTAGGGTAGACTCCATGTTTCTATTCTTATAGCAATTATTTTTGATTTTTATTCTGTTTTTAAGCTGCTGCCCCAGAGATAAACGCTGTGAGGTACACTGGCAGAAGCAATGGAGGTCCTCAGGGAGAGAGGACTATCGCATGCAGATTGAGCACGCCTTGTCTGACAGGGCTTGCTGAGCATTTCACTGCGGACTCTGCCCCTGAAGCTTGCTTGCCCGAGCACAGTGATGGCCTCTATGGCTGTGTTATCCCTTCCATAAAAAGATACATATTTTCAGTGGTCTGAAATCTGAATACACAAATATGCAGCCAGGCAGGGAGGGGAGTGCTGAGCAAAACAGAAGGAGGGAACACAGTGTGACACTGCTTTGTCAGCTTTTCTTAGGCCAAACTGTTTGGAATTTTTTTTTCTTTCCAGTGACTGATTAAATGCTCATGCCTATGGCAATGGGGATTCCTAAAAATAACTACATGTCTTAAAGTACAGAGTTTTCCATAACCACACGGCACAGTTTTGAATTAATCTTCATTTTTTTCTCACATTAGGCACCAATGCAATATAATGTTTTAGTTTATGCATGCTTGGGGCCTTAAAAAGTGCTTTATGCTCTTTACCTCATTTCATCCTCTTAAGAAAACTAACAGAGATAGAGCCCAAAAGTATCTCTCTCTCTGGAAGTTGTGAAAGTTAGGCTTCATGCACTCAAATATTTTGCCAAAGGTCACAATCCTGCGAGGTGATGTACCTGGGACAAAATCTGAAATCTAAGGCCATACTTTCTTATTTTTCCAGGTTTAAAGAGTTGCTTTATTTGTCATTCATTTATTTTATTTGTTTTAAACCACTGAACTTGAATATCTTCTTTGCACTAAGAAAATGTTATTTTAAAATCTACAAAAGCATCCAAACATGAAAAATAAAACAATAAAAAACCTTATTTTTCAAGTGAGCATGAGAAGTCCTTCATTTTAGAAATAGAGAGGTAACTTGTTTTTCTTCTGTACCTGACAAGACATAGATTCACCTCATCTTTTTTAAATAAGCAGAAGCAGCTATTCAGGAAGCACCAATAACAGTTCAGATTAATCACTTATCAGGAGGAAAAGCTTATTGTGACTCACGGATGCAGAAGGATCAGTTCCTGGTCAGGTGGTCTCGGGTGTGTGGTGAGACAGAAGATCATGCCAGCGCGACAGTGGCAGGGCGGGCCTGCTCGCTGCAGAATGATCGGAAGGCAAAGTGAGAACTCGGGCAGGGGTGATGTCCAGGAGACGTCTCCACAGACTGAACTTCCTCTCACTAGGTGGCACCTTCCAAAGGATTCAGCTTCCCACCCAGCACGGACAAACTGGTGACCTTTAACATTTAGACATTTGGAGGGCATTCAAGGTCAAATGATAGCATCTGGCTTACAGGGCTGTCCCTTTGCTCTCCAGGATCTACAGTTCCTGTGGGAGTCACATCAGCGGGGAGCACAAAACTGGACTGCATCAGCACATTCTTAGGCGATGTGCTCTAGGATAGCTGTGAAGGGAGAAATCCTGCCCTGAATAACTGGAGACTGAAGTGGGTGAGACGATGTAAGTTCTATGTATGTGTTAAGGCTTAGTTCCTCTAGACAGGTAGTGATAAAAACTAGATGAGATAGCATGCTGCACTAGGACATCTGGGAAGTTTTCTCCACTAAGGATGATGACCGGAAGATAGGAGAATTTCCAATGTTTGTCATAATCCAGGTCCTGTTTAGTACTTCTCCACACATACACTTTCTCATTACTTTTTTCCCCCAGTACAAGGCCTTTCTTTTTGTTTAAGATTCATCTAATTTCTCTCCCTGTCACTACTGAATATCAATACCTTTTCCTAAAAAGTAAAGTCAGCTACATTTCATTTCAACTGAATAGTACATTTGTTTCAGCTCTATTATTGCTAACAGAGTTTATGTGGAAATTGCAAGTCTCCCCAAGCAAATTATAAGGTAAAAGTGATGAAAGACTCAGAGAAGTTGTTTAGCAAATGTGTAGCTGAATTTTTCCAAAGAGAGATGAAAAGAATCAACTAAAGGAACGTGTATAGTCATCCCCACAGTAAAATCTCCAAAAGTGAAGATTTAGAAAGCACTACCAAAACCAGGCAAATTCATGTCATATGTTAAAAAAGGTAAGAAGAAAAGACAACCCACAGGAAAATGATGCTTGGGGAATCACTGGTAACCTATGAAGCTGGTCTTTATTAAGGAACATACGCTCTTCCCTCCACTTGTTGGCTTTGACAGTATGTGCTTATTAGGATTGAGCAATTGTTAGGGACCACGATTGCATATACCTCTGAGCTTTTTTCTTTGGAATGAGTGTCAAGTTGCTGTTGTGTGTAGATATTGGCCCCAAAGTCTCATGAGCTTGTAAGAGGCTGGATCAAGGGTGTGTGATGACTAAATGGATTTAGCATAGTTATGGGTGTGGACAATGGAAGAAGCTCCACCCTAGGTGTGCTGACACCATTCAACAAACTTCTAGCCTGGGTAGAATATGAAGGGAGAGCAGAGAGGCACGCTCGCTGCTGCAGCTGCTTTGCTGCCTCCCACCTGCTTTGCCATGAAATGCTTCCCCTCTGCAGAGCCATCCTGCATTGGTGCCAACCGGCACTGGACTGAAAGTTTTACAAATTGTGAGCTGAAAGACATCTTTCTTCCTCTAGCTTTAGGCATTGGGTATTTTGCCTCATCAGTGAAAAAAAAGTAACTAAGATATTGGAGTTATTTTCTTCCTGCTTCACCAGTGTGTGTTGGATGGATGGGGTGAAAATAATTTGACTAGTTTACAAAAGAGCTGGTTCAAAAGAGTTGCACTTGAAAAATTCCACCAAAAACCTCATTTGTGTCAGAAAGCATACAGACTGTGAGACCTTGGACTTTAAGTTTTATGCAGGAATTGGTCAAGTTCTGGGAAGATGAATGCTCTGTGTGTGTGTGTGTACATAATTTGCATATGGCAGAGGTATGAATCTATGGGGCCTAAAGAAAGACTAGCATCAATTTTTGTAGCAATATCCCTAAAGACTCAAGCCTCTTACACAGCATGTATAAATTTCTTTGTCATTGCTCACATAGACTGGCTGTGTGATCTCTGAGTGAAAGCATATCAGAAAATATGACACAAGCTGAGGCCCCATTAGATTACTCACCCATACTTACGAAGTTTGAATCCTCCAGACAACCGCCGTGGAAAGCCTAGGTGGAAGCTCCTCTGGTCACATTGGCCACAGAATCCTGGTTGTCACAGCTGGGCCATCCTCTGGTCCTCACCAGCATTTGACAGCCACATAAGTAAGCTCCATCTAGGCCATGAGAAGGGTCTTCCAGGAGACCCACCAGTTACCATGATCTTAAGAAAGAATGGGGTGTACGTGGCTCAGGGTGAATATCTAATAATGAATGTATAAATAAATAATATGCTATATACAGTCTGAAAAGTCCACTAAAAATTCTCTTAGTGTATGTCTGCTCACTCCAATAAGCTTAGTTTTCACCTAAAATGAAAAAAGAATTTCTAGAGGGGGCTTTCTTGTCATCTCGGGTGTCTGAATATCTCTTTGTCCCTACCGATACACACTGGTATTATCCAATATGAGGTCCAAAGGGAACACCAGTTTTTTGTTGTTGTTGTTTGTGGATCCAGAGATTGAACTCAGGCCCGTGCGCTTACCACATAAGCACTTATTCCACTGAGCCATCTCCCCAGCTCCCAAGGGGCGCAGCAGAGCGTGACTAGATTCATAACTTAACCCATCACAGAACTGCTTTTTTTAAATGACAAAAGACCATGACAGCTGATCAGTAGCCACAGGTGCATTCAAGGGAAGTCATGGTCTACGAAGCAGGAAGATCACTTGAGTATTCGCAGCATTTATCAGGTTAACCTGACACACACTTTTTTCCAAGCAAAAATGAGAAGTCAAACTGCATTTCACAACTTTCTTAGATTTTAGTAGTTTCTTAGGAATTGTACTGAAACCTACAATGTAGTAAAAACATCTTGTGACAATGCAAATCTGACCTTAATCAGTATGCAAGTTAAATTCTGTCAACTCTCCTTTCATTATATTTATAAACAATGTATCTCTATAAGTAAATTCCATAAGAATGTCTCTTCATTAGAATGCATATTCAACTCTACATCTCAGAAGAAATTATCTTTAAAAATAATTGGAGTGAGAGATACTTCTAGTAACGGCTCTGAACTAAGTGGAGCTTGGAAGGCATTGTTCTGGTCAAAAGTTGGATAAATGAAAATGAGTGACTGTTTTGGACGTAAAGAGAACTGAAGTGGTAAAGCAAACCAGCCTCTCCATAAGATAGGAATCAACAAAAGCATCCAGTTACAGTTCAATTCTACTTATCCAGGGCAGAAGCCTCTAGAAGCATTTCTCAAAAGGGAGCTCTGCTAAATTTCTGGGTACTGACCGTAGCCTAGCGTGACAGTGAGATTGCAGGCAGCACTGTGTTCTTACAAGGACCCAGTACTTTCTTTTTTTTTTTTTTTTTTTTTGTCTTTTTGAGGCAGGGTCTCACTATGCAGCTCAGGCTGGCCTTAAGGTCACTTTGTAGCTCAGGCTGGTCTTGAACTCACAACAATCCTCCTGCCTCAGCCTCCCGGGAGTGCTGGGATTACAGGCCTGCGCCACCACGCCCAGCCAAGGACCCAGTACTTTCAATGCCTTTCTCACCTACTGGATTTTTATGGTGAAATCCAGGAAAGATCAGCTCCTGGAAAGGGAGAAGTATATTTTGAATAGCTACGTTCTTTATTTTAAAGAAGGCTTAAAAAGTGTCTTAACCAACTTAGGCTGTCCCCACGGCATGCTGTGAACTGGGAGACTTAAAGAACCAGAATTTATTTTCTCATATTGTAGTGCATGGAAATCTGTGTTTAGGGTGCCAGCAGGGTTGGGCTCTGGTGAAGTCCTCATTCCTTGCTTGTAGATGGCCGCTTTCACCCTGGCGTCCCCACAGGGTAGAGAAGGGAGGACACAGCCAGCGCTCTGGCGTCTCCTCCTATCAGGGCGTTGATCTTAGTCTCAGGCCTCTGTGAAGCTCCATTAAGTCCTACATGGGCCCTGCTACACAGACTCCATTTGGGACCAGGTTCAGCATTTGAGTTGGGCTTTAGGCTCAGCCCATTGCAGTGAAGAGAGAAAAAGAGAAAAAAAGAGCCATTTTAAAAAAGAGAAAATACCTATATTCACAGATAAAAAAATACTAACTTTATATGTCAATATTTACTACATAAATATGGTTGATCTCGGGCTGTGGAGACAGCTCAGTGGCATAAGCACCTGACTGGCATGTGCAAGGTTCCTAGTTGGATCCCCAGTACTTCATTAAAAAAGAAAAAAGAAAAAAAAAATACGATTGATCTCAATACATCAAATAAAAGAAAAACTGTCCACATGAAATCTGTTTTAGGTATAGACACCGAGTTAACAATAAAGATGAAGAAAGATACACTCTTTTAAGACAAATTGAAAGAAAACTGGTCAGCTCATTAATACCATTCAGAGTAGATTTGAGTACAAAAAGAATTTTAAGGGTAAAGGAAAGTCACACAGTGATGCTTGAGTGCGTTCTCTAAGAGGTCACAGCAATATGAAACTTTCAAGAACCTTATGAGAGCCTGCTAAAATATATGAGTCAAAATCCAATAGAACTAAGAAGAGAAACGAATGCATTATTATAGTTGGTAAAACTTCTCTAGAAAGGCTCAAAAGTAGGAAAGTAGTTGTCTCTTGGGAGGGAAGTTTGCATTTGTGGGTAGAGGTAGGAGGGAAGTTTACAGTTTATTTTATGGCTTTATTAATCTTTTTTTGTATTTTAGGGAAGGGTCTACAGGGTGTTTAGGGTCTCACTACTATATTGGACTCCTAGTGATCCAGCCCTAGCATTCTTTCTCTATATGCAGCTCTTTGCCCTGTTCCCTGGTCGACACTCTCTGGTAACTTTGTTCCTCTGAAACACTGTGTTAGCGTCACTTTAATCCTCTGGTGATCAGAGAACTGATCCAGTCACATTTCCTAGAGAAGAACGTGGAGGCACTAATTATGTGGCGGAGTCGTTACCTGAGCTCAGGGAATTTAATGATGAGAAAGAATGACATCATTTTGATTAAACTTCTGAAAGCTTTTGACATTTCTAAGGCAAGAATTTGTAAAAGGTCAGAGGATCAAAAATTAATTCTGAATAAAGGTTGGATCATGCATTTTAAGGCAGGTCAGCCTTACATAACACTTACTGTGTACTGGGACCGAGCAGAATGTTTGAAAAGGAAAAGCCTCTGTGTTTTATTTATTCAGAAACATTTTAGATGTCTCCTCCTGTCTTCCCCAACTCTCAGTGGATCCTCCAGAGTGGAACCTCAGAGAGATGTGCCTTTTTCTTTAGCGACTATCTTCTCATTCCATATGTCTAAAGTGGCTGTATGTCCAATTTAAAAAAAAAAAATCAAGAAAAACTGGCATTTTCAACACACATGATATAATAGATATCAGATCCATACTTTGGCTGTAAATAACAATAGTAACATTTAAAAGCAATTGTTGTTAATGTGTCAGGTGATGAAGCACTGCTCCCCAGGTACAGGAAATGGCAGGAGACCTGACACAGTGTTTCTAGGTCAGGGATTGGGGAAGGGAACCTGGTAGAGTCCAGCAATCTCTCCAGTTGGTGGAGAGAGCTAAGGATTCAGAGGAACAAAGTTACCAGAGAGTGTCGACCAGGGAACAGGGCAAAGAGCTGCATATAGAGAAAGAATGCTAGGGCTGGGGAGAGAGCTAGGCGGTCTGAGCACCTGCCTGGAAAGTGCAAACACCCAAGTTTGATACCTGCATTCTGCTTCAGCTCTGGAACCTGGAGCCAAGTGAGCCAGCCCCAAAACTTGGCTTATTGGGGGGGCACACCTGTGATCCCAGTGCTGGGCAGGCTTAGACAGGAGGATCTGTGAGTCTGAGCTGTGTAGAGAGACTGTGTACCAAATAAATGCATACATAAAAATTAAAAAAAACATAGAAAGAACATTGGAGGGTGACCATTGTTCAAGTGAGCATATGACCCTAGGCCCAGAACTTTTCAAAAGGAGTACAGATATTGTCTAGAAATCATGCAAGGCCAAGACTGGTGACAATTTCTGCCTCCCAGATAATGTCATGAGGGGCGTGGAATAAATGCTAAGGCTCTGTCTAAAGTTATGGTGCATAGTTAGCTGTAGGTCCAGCATCACCCTGTCCTGCCTGATGTAACTTAGAGGGAGGAACTGAAGGAGTTCAGCTGCTTCTCAGTGGCTGTACCACGTCTTAGAACAACAGCCAACGATGTCCACAGTAACCCAAAACATCTAGTGCTCAGAAAGGCAGCGCTTACTCTAGATGACTCCAGTAGTCCCTTCCCAGGTCTCCACCGCATGAGGGAAGGCTGGACTTGCGGTTCTGATAATCAATGGCACATATCGCATCAAACTATGTTGTTATTAATTATATTAATTTGACACACAGAAACCCCATACGTTAATCATTTCTTAATATTTTGGGGGAGGCAGTTTTGTACAAACCCTTAAGGTCTGGCTTCCTTTATCAGACTAACTTTTAACTCAGGTATCAGAACAGTCTTCGTGATGGATTAATTACAGTGACTAGAAATGATCCTCTCTCTGTTTCTGGGTCTCTCTGTTTCTCTGTCTGTCTCTGTCTACTTCCATCTGTGTGTGTGTCTGTCTCTGTCTGTCTGTCTTTCTGTCTGTCTGTCTGTCTCTCACCACCTTAACCTGAATCTCAGGGGGCTTCCTGTAACATTCTAGTGACCATTAGGCCCCCGAGTTTCTAATTCTAGCTCCAAACTGCTGCACCCCTCCAGCATCTGTAAAAGAAGTAAAGGGCAGGACAAATAGCTCAGCTCATTAAAGCACCTGCAAGCAGGTGCAGGGGCTGGGAGCTTCAATCCCTGGGCCTGCTGTGCTGGCCCCACCCTGGGGCATGCTGAGACAGAATTGAGACTGGGTGTGGTGGTGCATGCTTGTAATCTCAGCTCTTGGGAGGCTGTAAACAGGTGGATCACTGCAAGTTCAGTCTAGTTGTGAGACCCAAAAACCCTCTCGACCCTTCCCTAAAAAAAAATTCAAAAGAAAAAAAGAAGAGGAAGAAGGAAATCAGGCTGGATCACTGAATGAAGGTTTTTTTCAGATTACATTGTAGTAATCCCAGTGTGGTTCTTCCTACTCTTCTTGACCCTGTGCCACCACTGTTCAGCTATCCCCTGCTGTCACCTATAAATATTGCTCCACTGTGTGTTGCTCACAGAACCCTCTCTCGCATTTTGTGAATGCATGACAAAGGGGATTACACGATGCTTGTAATTTTGAGAGAAACCAGTCTTTCTGATTATAAAACATTTGTAATACAAATTATATCGGCTTTAATTTTAAAGATGCAATATAGGCTGCCAGAGTGGCAAGAGAGCTTTGCAATTTAATTAAATGCATTCCTCTCCTAGATGTGAACAAAGTGTGTAACGGTGGAATGTTGCCAGCCCTTTGTACCCCTGAATAAGGCATCTCTGCAGAAGGAAAATATTGTTAAAAGAACAAATTATGTCTGTATTGGACATGTCAAGATTTTTCACAAACAGAGCAATATGATAACCCCTTCATAGCATTTGCATTATATTAATTCTTACAAATGACCTAGGAATGACTAAATATAGGGGAGACTGTGGAGAGGGCATGTGTGAATGCCAAGCTGCTTTGTATAAGAGACTTGTCTATCCACATAGGACACACGGGCACTGCTCCTCCACTCCTACTGAGGGAAGACATAGACATGTATTACTCTTGCAAATGTCTTTACTCTTGTTTCTTTTCCAGCTTGTCCTGTGTCCTTTTTATTCTGCTTGAGCTTTAATTCCACCTACTTTCCTGAATAAAATATGATTCCAGCTGCAGTATTATTAATGCTGGGCTGTTAGGTGGAAGGCAGCATAATATTTCAGAGGCCTGCACTACAATGAGTGAAACACGACCCCTGCACAAATATCCACAAAGCGAGCTCATAAATTAGAAGCACACATAGCTGTACAGGAGACAGAGTGCCAAGCAGGAGTGCTGATAGCTATATTTTTATGGTTTTGTTTGCCCTTTTGTCACTAACCTAGGATAAATGATTTAATGTTGTGTCTCACTCTTCCATTTGTGGAAGAAAACTAATATCACGTGTGTTTGAGCACCGGGAGTTGATGACGCAGTTGTTGGTGTGTGACATAGGCAAGCCATATCCTCGGGAAAGCTGAAAGCTATCTAAGTTCTGAAGCTCCTAACTTGATGATGAGCCTTATCCCACAGATACATCAATTGCTTAATTGCACACCATCAATGTCTACATGTGCACAGGAAGAAAAATATTGTGAAAAATATATGAGAGATGAAAGAGATGCCATGTGGCAGAACAAAGGATGCTGCAGGCATTAATTAACATTGATATGAACTTCTTGAGAAGGAGAAGTCTTGGGGAATAATTTCACTATTGCTTGCCACATAATTTATCTCTTAAATGGACATATTTAACAGTGAAAGAAGATATCATAATTAATAGTATACTTTAGACAGTGAAAAGGGGTATGCTAATTATGCTGATTTAATAGGTATAAGCTGGGACTACCTTAAGCAATTTACAGTGTAACAAGGGCTGGGGAGATGACACAGTGGAAAAAAATGCTTCCCTGGCAAGTGCAAGGGCATGAATTCAATCCCCAGTTCTGCCAAAAAAAAAAAAATACAATGTAACAGTAAGTATAAAACTGGGTGGAATTTGAGACATTTCTATATTTGCAAGCTAACAAGTTAGCCTGCTGAGGCATCTATATGAATATATATATATATTTCCATTATATGATATATATTATATATGTAACATATATGCTATATATCTATATCTATCTATATCTATATTGAGAGAGAGAAAAGGATATATTTGCTCTAGAATGTATATAAATGATAATGTTCAAAGAACACTGTCTAGTCACAGTCATCTCCCAAGCTGAGTATTGCTGGTATGTGTGACTAGCTTTTCATAACCTGAGACAGATTGTGTTCATGATTTTCAGGGCAGATGATGCTTCCCTAGCCTTTGCACCCTGCTTAGGGCTAAAGTTTTCTCTTCATATTTCAATAAAATCAGAGTAAATCCAACTGAGTTCCCTACCAGCTTCTGGGATAAGAAATAGAGGTATAAGGTTGACTTTTGACAGTAAAGGACAGAAATTTGACTTGAACTAATTTAAGAGAAAAAAAAATTGTTAGAAGGCCTTCAGATGCCTGAGAAAAGAATCTAAGGGAAAGAGGAGCTGAAGGGAAGGATTTCCCTCTTCATATCTGTTTCCTGTTTTCTGCACACTTAGACCTCAGTCCTCTCCTCAGTGCAGATCAGCTACCTTGGTGTTTGCCTATAGGGTTTAATATGTGTAGTAGTTGATAGATTGTGTCAGCTGGAGAAGTTAAAAGCTTAACTAAATCGGCTCAGGATTCTACACCCTATGCTGCGGAGGTCCTGCCCTAGAGTGACGCTGCTTGAAGGATATAAAAGGGAAATAAGGAAGGACTGAGGGTTCCATTTACCCTGAGGAGCTCTGTTCTTCCTGTCAGCTTGGACGTCATCTCCTGACGCTAGCGCAGACTCTTGGCTTCTGCCTTGGATCCCTCAGCCTTCCATCATCACAGGCCCATCACCCTCCTGACAGGGGCTTGCACGGACACTGCAGGGAGCTCCAGACTGTGGGCCAAGTCCTTCAGTGTCCACTGTGCAGATGCCCTCTGCATACTTCCTTACCTGATTCTGTGCTTGACCGTCCTAAGTCAATCTTGGAATTTCTTATGCGTTTGTACATCTTGTGTTATATCTGTTCCTCTAGTGAAACCCTGACTGATACAATATGTAAAGCAGAGAGTTCTTTTGCTTCAAAGCTTTACAATAGGTTTCTATGGATATATTTTACCTACCTCCTTATTTTAGACTTCTAGGTGTCAGAAGTAGAGACTTCATTGAATGACTAGAAGTGTTCGTGCAATAACAATATAGCAGCAGGGGAAGCTGACACAGTTCCAAGTTAATGCCTCAGTCCCTGACCCTGGAGTTCATAGATTGGAACTTCCAGCAAAAGCACTTGCTGGAATCTCAGTTTTCATGGATTTCAAATGGGTATATTGACAATAATGTAGAACTACAGTGAAAATCACATGATGCAGCATAAGTTTTTTGTTTGGTAGCACTTCATAAAAGTTAAGGATTATCATTTATAACTCTATGAAGCCCTCAAAAAGACTTGGGTAATATTAATAATTAAGTAGCCTAAATTTCCTGAGTACTTCTTCTTTGAAAACATTAGGCATATTATTTTAATTAACCATTGTAAGTACTCTCTGATAAATGTACCAACATCATTTCTGTTTCTATATGACAAATCTAGCACATACTGAGGTTAGATAACCTGTCTAGGATCCCATAATCAGTACTAATGAATACTAAGATTTAAACCTCAACAGTTTGGCTCCAAACCCAACAATCTCTTCTATCTGTCTCTAGGAATTTAATAGATTTCCATGGTAAAGAAAAGTATATAGAAGGTATACATTGATTGATTGAGAAAACATTCAGCTTGCTGATGAGAGATAGATTCTCTCATCTATCTTCAGGTCTTAGTGACAACTCTCAGCACCCAAGGAGTTGGTTTTTGTTGTCTGTTTTCAGAGTGGGGCTGAGACTAGAGCCTAGGGCTCCATGCAGTCTGAGCAAGGGCTGCATTGCAGAGCTATAGCCTCATCCCTCTCCGCAGTTCTTAGACAAGCCTCTTCTAAATGTACAGTTGTGGTGGGTACAGATGTGTACTGCTTGATTTAACAAGCTTCCCTTCTTTACTTTGCTTCTGCTTATGCCTTAGATCAGGAGAGTCCTCTTCTTCTCTCAGACATAACCTCAGGTGTGAGTGAACCTTAGAGGTACACTCTTAGATAAACGAGCTGCTAAGAAAACAAATCTAATCCTTTGATCTTGCATAAAGAAAATACCTCTGTAACTATCAACTCTTTTTGTCAAAGATTTCAGTTGTTTCCAAGCATGAGGGACCATATTCAACAGCAAACATTGATTTTTTTTCTTTCTGGATCTTAGTTTTCTAATTTCCCTTGTTAATACTTTGTTGTATACATATAGATTTTCTGAAAATAGCATAGAAAAGTTATACTGCTCAAAACTGCTTTTATTATAATTATGTAGCTTTTAATAATTGAAGATCAGATGGACAATTATTCTGGTTTTACTCTTGTTCATTTTATTTCTTAAAAAAATTGACATGCATTTCTTATTAACAATTTGTTACTTTAAAATTAAATGGTTTAAATATTGTTCCTGATTCTCTCATCTACAAACGTAGCCCCAAATAGGAAGAATATGTGAATTATTATTACTACTACTGTTTTATCTATCTATCTATCTATCTATCTATCTATCTATCTATCTATCTATCTATCTATCTATCATCTATCTGTCTGTCTGTCTATCTATCTATCTATCTATCTATCTATCTATCTATCTATCTATCTATCTATATCTATCTATCTTTTAAGGAAGGGTCTACAGGGTGTTCAGGGTCTCACAACTAGATCAGACTTGCAATGATACACCTGTTTGTAACCTCACAAGAGCTGAGATTACAGGTGCATGCCACCTCACCCAATCTCAATTGCCATCTCAGCCTGCCAGGGGTAGGACCCAGGGATTGAACCTCTAGTCCCTATACATGCTTGCAGGCTTTTTAATCAAATGGGCTATTTGGTCAGCCCTACCATTGCTGTTTTAAATGCTACCTATCATCATATATGTTCTATATTTAAGGCATTATCTTAAGTGCTTTATTTACATATGCCATTTCTTTAACTTGCACAACACCATGTCATTGTTATGACAGGGGACAATTGGATTTCTTTGCAATTTCCATTCTCTCATTTCCTTATAGTAAGAGAAGTTTTGGCAAGGGCCTACAGGAACTTTTAAATTAGATTTGCACATTGACCAGGCTCTGGCCAATGTAGGGAGAATAGAAATGATGTGGGACCTGAGGAGATGAAGACACGGTCCTCTTTCTCTCATCTGCTCCATCTGGCAAGGATGCAGGTGTCAGGGTGGGCACTGTGGCAGCCATTGTGGTCCATGATATGGAAACCACTGTTTGACAGTTCAAACCAATAGGACAAAAGGCCCAGAATCCCATCGACTCATGGAGCTTTCATATTATCCCTGTGCAGCTCAACCGAAAAAAAGTGGACTTCTATTTCACAGGGTGACTATTGTTTTTGTTCTGAGTTACATGCAGCCAAACCACTACCTTAACCCATGTAGCAGGTGTCACTCTTGTGCTCATTTTAAAGATCGATAAAATGAGATAGAGTGGTAGAGCCAGAATCTGAAGCAGAATGTGGCCCCCGAGTCTGTCTCCTTATCTGCAGCCTCTCCTCCACCTGATACTGTACTGAACTCACTTTAACACAGGATTTTATGTCACCTATGATTTAGGGATGGAGCTCTGGGAGGTCTTGATTTTATTTTTGCTCTTCTGCATTTGGGAACAGGTAAAGAATCTGCCTTAAATTCAATTGGATATGACTAGATCCACATTGAGAAGGATAAGAAGGTGGATGATAGAAATCAAAGAAGTGGTGGTCCAAGTGACAGAGGGCATGGGTAGGCATGGAGTGGCACCAAAGTGGAGGGGGACCTATAAATAAAGATGCTCCCCTCTTATAGCTGACATAGTGGGCAAGAGGGAGAGGGTAAAGCAAGTGCTGGCCTATCTGTGGCCTCTTTGCTCTACATCAGGAGCAATCAAGGTTGCCTGGTGTCTTACTGTCAGCCCTTCTGGTTGCAAGTTCCACAGGACCATGAGGGTCATCCTCCCCGAGGCCTGAGGGAAGACGGGGTGCTCTTGAATGCGTTACTTCAGTGTGGCATCCTCCTCCACAGTTTCTGCTGCTAGGGCTCCCCAGATGCCAGAGCCAGCACTGGACAGGGCCACCATGAGAGACGCTGTCCCATTCCCCTGGCTTCTCTTTCTCTCAGCATTTTGAAAATGAGAGCAGATGCCCCTTGGGGTTACAAAGGTGTGATGCCTCAAATTGGAACCTTCTGAAGCTGTCTCAGGCTGGTCCCTTGCTGTCCACACAGGCCGGCCTAAATTCCCCTTCACGGGAGTGGCGCCTTTCTTCTCCTGTGACTCTTGAGCATGTTTCTTTGCTTCTCTGGATTTAATAATCCTTCTGTGTGAAGACTCTTGAGCTGAATGAACGCTGAGCTCACACACAGAAATAGCCTTCTGAGGCTGGCCCTCCTCCGTAGCACTGCGAATGAGGTCATATACGGTGCATTTTCTTGATTTCTCCCCTAATTTTCACTGCCTCACTTACTTAAATAATGGGAAGCTCTATGTCTTCATGCCTTTGTCTAAAAAGCCACAGCAAAGAACATGTCTCATTAGGAAGAGTGACTTGCCTTTGCTTACTCTGTGACTAAGTCATTAAAAACAATTCAATCTTTAGAGAAGTGGAATAGTCCCAGGGAGAGCAATCAGCTACGTTTTGGCCCATATTTCTTGACTTCTCATCACAAGGAAAACCTCCTAACTTCTAACTTCATAGATGCTATTTTGGGAAAGGAGTGACAACCCTCGCTGGCGGGGATTGCAGAGGGATGTGCTTCCTGTGAACCAGCACGCTAACCAGGCTCTGTGCTAGGCAAAGTGTTCTCACGGTCAGGGCCCCCTGCCCAATGTGGGTGAGACGGGATGAATAAAATATGACCTCTGCTCACAAGAGGCCCATAATCCAGGGCAGAAAATAGACACATGCATAAATAATTCTAACACAAGGCAGGCCCTGATGCTTTATTAGTGGTACAAAGGAATACTAGGAGGACAGCAGAGAAGGAGAGGGTAAACCCCAAGAGATGTAAGGGACAGCGTCTTGGAGACAGCGGGGACTTGTCTTGCCTAGAACTAATGGCGAAGATAATTGCTCACTTTTAGCTTGCACAGCAATCTTGTGAGGGAGTTGAGCATCAGCAAGAATAGGGAAGTGCAGGAAATGAGCTGTGTCTCAGCTACACGTGGGGCACCCTGGGCTGCTCCTCACATCGCAGCACATTGCTTAGACATTATATTGTTGTCTGTTTCTCTTAAGGTTTTTCATTTAGGACATCTCATAGTGTATATTATTATTATTAGTAGTAGTAGTAGTAGTAGTAGTACTAGGAATCAAACTCAGGACCTTGCACTTGCCAGGCAGGTGCTTATGCCACTGAGCTATATTCCTAGCCCTTGTAGTGTATATTTTAAAAATGATCATACTTTTTTTTTTTTTTTGGTACTTTTCGGAAGGGTCTACAGGGTGTTCAGAGTCTCACTACTAGATCAGCCTCATAGTGATCTGCCTGTTTACAGCCTCCCAAGAGCTGGGATAACAGGCATGCACCACCATGCCCACTCTCAATTGCTGGCTCAGTGGGCTCCAGGAGGGGGGACCAGCACAGTAGGAATCCCAACCCTTGTGCTTGTTTGCAGGTGCTTTAATCCACTGAGCTACTTGGCTGGCCCTCAAATGATCACATTTAATATACACTCTTGATTAAGAACACTCCTTCTCAAAACTCTTACATCGTATGGTAACCAACAAACAAAAAAGGGAACTTTGTTTTATTGTGTTAACATTGCCATGTAAAATTGTCATCTCTATAGGCTGACGTGTGGAACATGGACAAGTTAGTGTACTTCAACATGCGTGCAGTAGTTATAGCATGTGACCATTATTTGGTTGTAGATTAGGTCAGGTTGAGTTTTCAAATGTCCAAGTACAGGATGTGTTGGAGCATGAGTTCTGGAGACAGGAGTGACTTAATAGAGTGCTTTGGTGTAAGATGGTGACATCTCAGCGGTGGCTTCTCCCCCAGTGGGTTGTGGGTGTCCCTGGGACAGATCTCATATCACTGATGATGTTCACAGGCTTGGAGCAGAGTCCCCAGAAAGAGTTGCTAAGAGCACAAGAGAGAAACTGGGCACAGAAAAGAAAAAGGAGGTAAGAGGGACATCCCAGTGTTGGATCAGTATTCACGAAGGTAGAAGTAGGGCGAAACAGACACACAGCCAAATAAACAAATCAATAGGATGGCTTGGCCAGTCCAGTTCAAGGTTAAGGAAGAAACATAAGGAAAAGTATCTACTAATGCCAGTGGTTCACTCTCCAGGCTTCTGCCTTCAGTGGCCTCCTAAACAGGGATGCCTGGAAGTGCTACTCAAGAAGTTTGAAGACATTGTGAGACATGACGCGACATCCCTAGGAGTAGTTTCCAGGGATCAGGGATCCGGGGGCTACCTCTTCCAACCTGACTCAGCAGTGTGCTCCTTGTCCCCAGCGGCTTTCCCGTTTGCATCTGCAGGGCAGGCTGAGCCATGGCCAGCTATAATGACATCATCCTTTCAAAATCCATGATGCAACGAACTGTGGAGAAGAAGCTGGTGCTGTGCATCCCAAACAGTGTTTCTGTTCCCTGGGACATTAATGAGTGTGAAATATTTTTAAATGTTGTATTCAGATAAATTTAGGAGATACTGAATTAAACAAAATTTAAATGCAAATTTCCTTTCCTTAAACACTGCTTCTGTCACAGATTTTTGCAAAGCGCCTTGCAGCTTACCAAATGGGATGAATAAGAAGATATTCACTAGACTTACCCTACTAGAAATTTTTAGTAGAAATCCTGTGGTGAGATGCAGGAAGGTGCATTTCTCTTACTAAGAAGCATTTTTCTTAATGAATATTTCATGGCATTAGTGTCTTATGGCATACACTTATGGAGATGGTGATATATGATTGCTTATCGGATATACTTATTGACTGTTGAGTTTAGAGCTGTTTCCTTATTGTTGACCCCTTTTTTCATAACAACTTGGGGGATTACAGAAGGAATACACCAAAATCTTAGAACTGAGTCTATGGTATAATTATACCAATGTTTATAAAAACTCCTCCTCACACTAGGGAAAAAGGGAAAAAGACTTGTTTCACATAATTGAGAATTATTGGTCATTTCATTAGAGTGGAAATAAATGATTTCCCCATGTATTTCCGTTTTTGTTCCTTCTGTATTTCCATTCCAAGTATTATGTAAGGAAGAATTTTTAATAGAAATGGAAGATAAATGAAGAGGAAAAATTAAAACTGTCCAAGAAAAAGAATGAGGAGAGTAAAAGCAAGAGGATGGGCAGAAATTTGGAAGAACATTTTCTCCATAGCTTTTTCTTTCATTTTGTCTTTTATGACTGCATATCCTGCCAGTGTCACTTGGAATCTTCAGAGTGGATATTGAAGTTATTAGCAGGCACTGGCAGAGCAGAAGGAGCCCAGGTATGAAGACTTAGGGGCATTAGGGCATTAGGTTTTATTGTACTTCTCCTGTCAAAAAAAGAAGCAAAGAAACAGATGGGAAAAATCCTTCAGTAAAATACAGCTCCATGCACACCTCTCCCCTCTAGGTTGTTCACAACCATTCTCCAATCTCTGTGAGCCCCTGTTCTGATCCTGAGGGGCTTTCCTGATGAGCAGTCAGCTCCTGCTAAAGCAATTGTGTGAACCTCCCTGGGGAATATAGAACTTGATATTTATACAATGCATTTTCAGCTCTATCTTTCTAAAACCAGCACTCATTCATTGCAGAAAACACAGAGAGCTGATCAGAAAGCCGTGCACACCCTCTGACTTGACCACTAAGTGTTGTCAGCCCTATCTGCACACAGGTCAAGCTGTGCCCCTTCTTTCCTGTAGCTACATCACCCATAAAAAGGCAGTGGGGGACAGAGTCCACCCCACCCAGTGTCTAAAAGGACTGGCCCAGAGGTGAATAGGCATCCACACATGTGTGGAGAGGATAGAAATGATTTTTCTTTAAATCTGTCCTTTGTGCCATACTATGTCTTTCCCATCCCTTCTGAGCAGTCTTGCTCCAAACCTTCTACCTGGCCCTATCTCAGGGCCCCTTTCTGGTTTGCTGCCCAGTCTCTGCCATGTAGAGGCTTCCATCCACGAGCCCCCTGCTCCATGGGTACCGGAGGAAGTGAGGACTTGCTGGTAGCATTGCAGAGGATTTCTTGTCTCCACTCCAGCATCCAGGACAGATGAGTGGTTCTGAGCTGCGAGGGCTGGACTGAAAGCAGCCTTGGGAACATGGATACAGCTCAGCTTGGGAGATCCTGGCCCAGAGGCACAGCAGTCATTGAGGAGGAGCTAACTTCATACCCTGTTGCAGCTCCTGAGGGTCCAGAAGCTGGATCCCTGTGGATCCTTCAGGATCCTTATAGGCTTCCCTCCCAGCTGGTGCTGCAGAGGAGACCCAGGGGGCCATCCACCAGCTGTGACACAGCATCCCTTGGTGTGAGGTTTGCTCTCAGAGGACTCTGGCTTGCCTTGTTCACATGCTTTCATTCTTCATATTCCTAGTGTGTAAACTCTGAGAGCCATTGGTATGAACACAGTTCAATCGCTGTGATAGCTGGGGAAGGCTGCAGGAGGCCAGGCAGTGCTGAGATGCCCAGCACTGGAGAAACAAAGGCCTTGTCTGGTGTTGCTGACACCTATGCATGCTGGAAAGCAGTGAGACCGTGGAAAGCATGTAATTGTGGCATAAATTAGTGTTCTTTTGGTGTTTAGTTCCACAACCCTATTCTTTTAAAAATAAATAACCAAAAAAGGGCTGGCTAAATAGCTCAGCAGATTAAAGCACCGGCAAACAGGTGCAGGGGCCTGAGGCTCAATCTCTGGGCCTGCCATACCGTGTTGAGATGACAATTGAGACTGGGCATGGTGGCGTGCACCTGTAATCCCAGCTCTTGGAAGGCTGTAAACAGGTGGATCACTACAAGTCTGTTCTAGTAGTGAGACCTTGAACACCCTGAAGACCATTCCATAAAATACAGAGAGAGAGAGAGAGAGAGGGAGAGAGAGAGAGAGAGAGAGAGAGAGAGAGAGAGAGAGAGAGAGAGAGAGAGAGAAGAAAAAATAATCAATAGTTTGGCACAAGGAAAAATAATCTCACAGGGACAGTTCCATGAGGGAAAGCTGAGACAGCGCCCCCTGGATTCTCTGTCTCTGGTCTCCTGAAAAGCTGCCTGGCTGACCTGTGATTTTCAAGACTCTAGAGCATCAGGTAGCACAAAAACCACATACTCTGAACTGTTGGGCTCATAGACAAACTAGGCAGGATGCTGGGTGGCAATGTAGAATCAGTCCTTCATTAAGAACTACTCCAGTCAGGGCCGGCCAGACAGCTCAGTAGACTTAAGAGCCCGCTTAGGCAGATGCAGGGACCAGGGTTTGATCCCCAGCATACCGTGCCAGCCCCGCCACCGGAGCATGCTGAGAAGGCCCCTGAGACCAGGAGGGGTAGTGCACACTTGTAATACCAGTGATTGGAGGCCAAAACCAGGAGAATCACTGAGTCAGATCTGGGTAGTGAGACTCTGTAGGCCCTGTACTAAGTACATCTTTAAAAAAAAAATTAAAAAACCTCCTACTCCAATCACGTAACTTACTGTATCTTTGCTTGCTTGTAAGACAGTGGTCCCTCGCTTATCATGGAGGCCACGTGCCAGACCCCAACTCAATAGGTGAAAATCAGCAAGGTAGTGACATTATATTTATTTTAGTATTTATATATATTTTAAGACTTTATTAACCCTTCCCATACTCTTATAAACCTTTCCCACAATTTGAAAACACTTCAATGTTCTTAACCATGTTTTGAACTCATAGACCTATGTAATTTTGACAATCTACATATACTGTATGTACTGCAAAATCCTGAGATACAGTGAAAGTTCTTCAAAAACAATTTAGACTAATATATTTTGAAAATCCACCAGTGAGTCTGTGAGTGTTGAGCTGCGAAATAGTGAGGGACGATTGTATTTTTTTTCTTACTTTTTTATTGGAAATAAAACTTTGTGTACACAAATGGTATGCTCTACAAAATGATAAAATAAGGTTAATTAACCTGTGCATTACCTCCGAGCGCTTCCCTGTGGTGAGAACACTTGCAGTGTACACTCACACTAGTTTTCAAATAGAGACCCCATTACTCACCAGCATCACTATGATAGATCATAATTCTTCCTTCAACATTTGGGAGTTGGGAAAATTGAGTTGTCTACATGGAGAAGCATGAAGCTAGACCCACATTACAGGTACAACTCAGTTTGGAAAAGTAAGATGTAAAGCTCTGAAACCACTTGAAGGAAACAGCTTCCAATTTCTAAAAAGTTCCAGCTTCATTTTGGACAAGGACCATATGCCCAAAAATATTTGTGGAATTTATGTGCTGTGTATTTCCACACAGTAACTGTAGGTCATTGGTATTCTAGTCAAAGGGTCAGAAAACAAAACAAAAAAAAGCAAAACTTGTGTTTGAGGGGTCAGGGATCTTTAAAAACACTAAATCCTTCTAATTATTTTCCAATCCGAACAAGTGAGTGAAAATAATTTTCATACATAACAGCTTTGAAAATGAAAGCAAAGAAGTGGGGGAGGGGAAGAAGAAGGAAGAGATGGGGGAAGGGAGGAGGAGGGAGGAAGAGGAA
>PVKA01004546.1:0-92374 GCA_004027165.1 Ctenomys sociabilis
AGAGAGAGAGAGAGAGAGAGAGAGAGAGAGAGAGAGAGAGAGAAGAAAGAAAGGGTTTACATAAGCTTACAGTTTGTAGAGCTTTGAGTCCCTGATCTCCTGGCTTCAAAGCAGGGCAGCATGGCAGAGGAAAAACAGCCATCTCCCAAAAGCCCCACCTATGTGCACATAAGGCTCTGAGGGGGCATCTAGATATAAACCTGAACAGGTTGTTTATTATCTATTTCTCTCTTTGTTAGAAGATCTATCGGGCAACAGACTGCATCTGTTCTGTTTTGCCTACTGTTCCCACAGATGTCTGAACACAGCTGGAGCTAAGAGGCAAAGGAAGGAAATGAAAACTTCTAAAAAGCTCACTGCTTAGCAGATGAGTGGTTTTGAAACATTAATGTGCACACAGAGCACCCAGAAATGTTAAAATGCAGCGTGTGATTTGGTAGTTCTAAAGCAAGGTCAGATTCTGCATTTAGTTTTTAAATAAGCAGGTGGTGCTGCTTGTCCAGAGGCCACATCTTCACTAGGAGGAGCTCAGACCATAAATCATTATGATTGCCTGCAGTGACTCAGCCTGACCTTTTAAATACATACAGTGGCCAGGGTTTGATCCCCAGCTGGGATGACAATTGAGACTGGGTGTGGGGGCACACTCCTGTGATCCCAGCTCTTGGGAGGCTGAAAACAGGAGGATCACTACAACTCTGATCTATGTAGTGAAACCCTGTAGACCTTATAGGCCCTGTCCTAAATACATAAAAATAAATAAATAAATACATACATACATACATATGCTTTTATGAACACAAATGCAAAGCTGTTTTCTGACTTTGCTCTAAGGTTCATATGGAAAAAAACTGCATATAAAATTATCTTAGCACTTCCTATATTAAGCATGAGGCAACAAACTAAGGAGTTTCAATCAAGGAATACTGATTTTCTAAGAAATTAATTTTTCCTTTTTCACAAGGAAAACTCAGAGGCTGAGCCTATATCCTTTTATTTATCCAACAAGACTTGAAAGCCAGGTTTTAGGCAAGAATATAACCACTTCATTAACTACAGACTAACATAATTATGCTTTATAACTTTTTCCAGGATTTAACTTTCATTTCTAATTTCTATTTTACCTTGTGCAGATTGCTCCTATATTAACAACATTGTACAGATAAATATTCATAGAAATCTAGCTAGAATTTTTGCAATTGGCAAATCTTCGTATGCAGATTAAAAAAAGAAAGCATGAGAGAATTGAGCTGATTAGTATGTCTGCCTGAAGACTGACCTGATTAGTTGAGACACTGCCAAATGCATGCAGTGAGGTGGGGCAATTCCATCCCGTTTTGTTCCTGTAACACACTGGCAATGGAACCGAAACTAATGGGGTGAAATACTGATGCCAGAGCACTATTGACTAGAATGTATGCTACACTTCAATCCTCTGCTAGTTTCTCCTTTGAGATGGTAAACTCAAGAGCATCTCTCTTGTTGTGCCCATCTTAGTTCCTAGGCCTTCCTAGGCCTCCTGCTACCCTGCAAATATTTAAAACATTCTAAGATACATTAATAAATGAAACTGTTCACAACCTAAAAAATATCAATGTGTCACTCATCTATCATCCTTGTAGGCATAAATCTACAGTTTCTCAGATGTCCACATGTATAAGGGTTTCTTTTCCAAATCAATGTATTTTAAAGGATTCCAATATTACTTTCCTTGTCAGTGTGGCATAATGCTCTCCTGTTTCTTTACAGTGGTAGGCCTTTTCTAGGCCAATTATGATTAAATACTCAAGGGATCCTTGATCAAACATAAAATAAATGGTTTCTGATCAAGTATTAGATAAATGTTATATTTCTTTCGCTTTATTATTACATGTTTGCGGTTCATGATTATTGTGCTTGAGGAGTAAAACTGAATACAACTATAAAAGGCATTTCCTTTTAAATTTTTAAAGAGGTTATCATTTTATTTATTTATTCATTATGTATTTATTTATTTATTTGGTACAGGGTCTCACTAGGCAGAGCTTGGACTTGTAGTGATCCTCCTGTCTCAACTTCTCCAGTGCCACTACACCAGGACTCAGTGGCCCACGCGCCTTGCCCAGGGCAGGGCCTGCAATGCACAACATGCAGTACTGGGGATCAAACCTGGATCCTTGTGTTTGCCAGGCAGATGTTTAGATCACTGAGTTATCTCCCCAGTCCCCTTTTGAAAGATGATTCATAAGCAAATCATGTAGTTTCTCTTTGATACACATTTCTGAATGCACTAGGATCTTATGAAATAAAATGCAAACTCTATAAGCTGAGAGAAACTTATGATTTATCTCAAACTAGAAAACTGAAGCTAAAAATTTTACTAATTTATTTCTGGTATGGTAATTCATTTATGCTTTTTCTGCCTATGTTAGGTACCACTAAGAAATATAGACACACACCCTCCCCTGATCCGAAGAGCCAATAATAAGTATACTAGCAGAGAGAAACTTAATTTAGTCTGTTTCTTCTTTTTAATGTATTTGGTACAGGATCTCACTACGCAGCTTGGACTCAATGATCCTCCAGTCTCAGCCTCCCCAGCACGGGGATTACAGGTGAGCACCCCCACACGAGGTCTATGTTGCTGGCTCAGCATACCTGGGGGAGGGGCCAACCCAGCCTGTGGTGCCAGGGATGGAGCCCAGGTCCTTGTGCTTGTCTAAGCAGGTGCTTAGTCTGCTGAGCTATTTTGCCGGCCCTGAATTTAGCACAAAAGTACTGAGATATTCCACCCAGTAAAGAAAGATAAGCGTAACTGATTGATATGATGAGAAAATGACTATGGAAGGGAAGCATTTTAGGTGGGTCATAAACCAGCTTGCTTCAAATACTAAGGTGACACTTAATCATACACAATATTTAATTTGACAAAACCAGCAATTTAGGTGGATGCCTCTGCGTGCTGTTTGTAGCATCAAGAAGCCTCAGCTAGGGAGAATGGCTCGGTGCAATAAGCACTTCCCTGGCAAGTGCAAGGGCCTGAGTTTAATCCCTGGTTCCACAAAAAAGAAAGAAAGAAAGCCTCAGCTGAACAGCAGAAGTTCACCCGCTCTATTTTCAACTTTAATGCAGTTTTCTTGCACTGCTATGCACAACCTTTCAAATAATAAAGTATGGATTATCATATTACAGTTTACAATTTTCTACTTGCCAAATTCTGGATTCAATTTACATTTTTCTAATTTGCCAAATTTTGGATTTAGAAAAATCAAATTAATGAAAATTAATCTCACATCTCTCATGTTAAAAAACTGGCAGTAGGTATACTTCCAAACTTTTAGCAAACATCATCTAAAATTAAAATAATACTTTAACCCTTTCCGCAAGAAGCCCCACCAAGCATATTCTAAATGCATCTTTACTTGGTCACAATAGCTGTATTAGGTTGGCAGCATTACAATTGTTTTCAAGGTAATTTTTTTGTTTTCTTATGTTCGACTTTTGATTTTTTTTTTTTTTTTCTTATGTTTTGCTTTGTTGAGACGGAGTCTTATTATGTAGTGCAGACTAGCCTGGAACTCACGTTTCCTAGGCTGGCCTTAAATTCTCCATGATCCTTTTACCTCAGCCTCACTAGTGCTGGGATTGCAGGTAGCCACCACCATGCCAAGCAGGCATTTTTGTTGTTGTTAATCTGTTTTGCACAGCAAAGAAACTGAGACCAACAGAACTGCAGAACTTTTGAAACATTACCCACCAATAAAGAAGAGTTCTGAGTACAGTATTTGTAAAGTTCTAGGTCCTTAATTATTAACTGACTCTCATACTTTAAAGGTCTATTTTATAAATTTCAAGAACAAATGTAGATTATTATTTATACAATAGTGCTGACTCACAAGTCAGACTGAACCTTTGTGATTTATTCTTTGCTTGAAGAAATGTTTGCTAACCTGGCAGTCACGGAACGCTGATCCTGTGTTCTATGATGCTTTTCTTTTTTTTTTTTTTTTAATGTTTTGGCAGAACTGGGGATTGAACTCACTCCCTTGAGCTAGCCAGGGAAGCACTTATTCCACTGAGCCATTTCCCCAGCCCTGATCCTGTGTTCTAGAAACTACACGAAACAGTAGACAATGAAAGGAGCTAGAGCCACGCTGGCCACGACAGGAACTCTGGTGGTCGGAACCCCAGGCCAGGGCACCGCTCAGGCCAGGAGGAGCCCGGACGCATTGTTCTGGGAAGATGCTTCCCAGGGAGGGGACGACAATCACTGGCGGACCAACGCGGACGCCAGGTGAGGCAGGTAGGCGGGCCGTAGATACTAGCCGTGGGGACATCCCGAGCCCCGTGGGGACCGGCCAGGGGCACGTCCACAGCCCCGTGGGCCCCTCGGAGCCCTTACTTTCCTCAGGTGAGCCCTTTTTGCTGCATCCCTGTCTGCGTGGCGCGGTCTGCCTCCTCGGCTAAGGCCTGCTGGGCTTCGTCCCCACCTCCAAGAGAAACTCGAGTGCGTGGATGCCAGGCCGGTGGAGCGGAGCCGCGCACACCCGCCCGGGCCTGCTGCTGGAGCCAGAGGAGGCCCGGCTGTGCTTACCCGAGGACGGGCGCAGAGGCCGAGGCCTGAAGACTGAAGATCAGTCGCTGCTGCTGGGGCAGAAAGTAACCAGCGCCAAGTTGCCAGCACCTCCCCTGGTTTACTGGGCAAGACCATATACCCTGAAACGACCTGGTTGTAGGAAATTGGAGGGATTGGAGGAGGGGCCAGTGAAGAGGCATGGAGGTTATTTAGCTGGCTGGGGCAGGGTAACCAAAGCAATAACATAGAATGATTGCACATGGCATAAACTCTCCCCTTTCCTCTGGAATTAAATAAACCCAGAGCTCTAACCTTTTTATTTTATTTTATTTTTTTGAGCTAAGGCCTCTGCAAATTACCCAGATTATCCTGAAATTCGCATTCCGGCCTCAAACTCCCAGAATGTTGATATTGCAGGCTTGTGGTCAATCATAGTCTTTACTTAAGCAATTTGCTGGTTATTTCTGGAGGTTAATCAGACTCAAAGGCCCCGGAGATGGTTGAGTAGGATAAACGCTTCCCTGGCAAGCACAAGAGCCTGTGTTCAATCCCTGGTTCCGCCACACACACACATACACACACAAAAATCTGACTGAGGGCCAGCCAAATTGATCCCCCGGCCTGCCTTGCTAGCCCAGCCTCCCAAGACGTGATAAGATAGCAACCACGACTGGGCACGGCGCTTGCCAGTAATCGCAGCTCTTGGGACTATAAACAGGTGGATCACTAAGAGTCTGATCTAGTAGTGAGGTCCTGAACACCCTGTAGACTGTTCCTAAAATAGAAAAAATAAATAAATAAAAACTACAAGAGAGGGCTGGCAAGATAGCTCAGCAGATTGCCTAGGCAAGTACAGGAACCCAGGGTTAGAACTCCGAAACCTTAGGCCATGCTGGCCCCGCCCCCATCCCTATGCCCACCCTCACCCCACCCCCAGCATGCTGAGCTGGCCACTGAGACCAGCTGGCCACCGAGACCAAGTCTGGTGGCAGAGACTGAAAACAAGAGGATCACTACGAGTCCAAGTTGTGTAGTGAGACCATCTATCAAATACATAGAAAACAAAAAAACTACAAGAAAATAGAAGTTCATAGGGAAGTATATAGAAATTGTTTTAAGTACATTCATTTTTAGCATGGCCTTTATTTACCAAACTTGTACTAAACAATGTATGGAACCTAGCAGATGAGGAGAAAATATTTGTGGCACAGTTAGATAAATATGTTTACCTTCTTAAATTGCCAAGTACTTATATGTAGAATTCATGTCTCAGTTTTATCAAAGCATCAGTTTTAAGTCCAGCTGTGCCAATGGCAAAGAGATGAGAGTTGGACATTGGCATGATTACATTTTATAATATGGAAAAATAATATCTAAGTGCGTATCATTGAACTAATTTTATATTTAGGGAAAATTTAGCTGGTAGCAGTGGGAACGAATTAATGCAGTTAACCTTTGTTAATACTGGATATAGCAAAAATTTTGAGTAAACTGGAGCTCAAGTTAGGTCCCTCATAAATAGAGTATAGGAATGTTAGTGTTTTGAGTTATGAGCATTATTACGATACTTTAACTCTTTCTTATTTACTTAACACTATTTTTCACTAGTTCAGGTATGGATCAAAGCAGTGAAGGATGTACAAAAAAGATGAGCAATGTGAATATTGACAAACTTATAAAGGATTTCTCACAGATAGAAAAGGTATGTAAAATTACCAAATAGTTATAAGATATTTTAAAAATGGAACAGTTTACTAATAGAAGTTGAGAAGAAAAAAAAAAAAAAAACAAAAAAGATAATAAAAATGTGTTTTTGCTCATCCCTGCCTTATTTTTAGAGTCTGTATTTAAAATACATCTGATAGGGGCTGGGAAGAAGGCTCAGTGGAATAACTGCTTCCCTGGCAAGCGCAAGGGCCTGAGTTCAATCCCTGATTTGCCAAAATAAATAAATAAATAAATAAATAAATAAATAAAATGCATCTGAATTTTTACAACATATTCTTGCACAACATATCAAAATGTCTGTAGGGAAGGGGATCTAACAATTGATGTACTCTTCTCAAAGTTAAAGGGAAAAATACATACCCAGTATGTACATAAAATCAGAGCTAGTTTTAATAAAAATCAAAGTACACTAATCTTCCAGTCTCCTGCTATTATAACTTGTTTAGTTTCCCCCTGTTCTATCTATTCCCTTATATTTTTTGACCAGAAATTTTTCTAACCTTTTTTTTTTTTTTGATAGGGAACAGAGTCTTGCCGTAATTCAGGCTGGCCTTGGACTCATGGTGATCTTCCTGCCTCAACCATGAGTGCTAGGGTTACAGGCCTGTGCCCCCATGCCTGGTTTACCAGGAACTACCTGACATCCCTCTTCCTGACTTCCTTACTCTGGGTACATGGTAGACCAAACCTATGAGCATATAGAATATTGGTCTTTTTCTCCTCCTCTGCCAGAAAGAGGAATATATAAAATAATAAATTAAAGATTTGAAGAGTGTCTTCATGGAAGTATGAGAGAAGTAAGAGCTCGTTGTGGTCTATCCTTATCCTTCCTGTTCCTTTCTATTTCTCCAAATTGCAAGGATTAAAGAATTTTCGTGATAACTTTTGGGGCTAACATCAAGAGCTTTTGGTAAACTATGATCTTGAACTTTCTTTAGAGATTTTCTTAAGAGAAAGAAATAAATACCATCCATAAACAAGTACAAGATTCTCTGGGAATTCATTCAGAAATATCAATCATGTTCTTAAAAACAATTTTTTTGAGACAGTTTCACTGTGCAATTCATCCTGGCCTCAAACTCATGGGAATCTGCTAATTGCTCATTTTTTTATAATAGGCTTCTGATCATACTTTGAATCTTTTGTATTAGAGATGCATATAGGTAGTAATACTTAAATAAAATAATATGTCAGTTTCTGTAAGATAAAACCAGAAATGATAAGATTGCTGAAATGGATAGCTATATAGATAATATAAGAGTGGCCATGAATTGATAATCTTTGAAGCTACTTGAAGAGTACCTGCAGAGTTATTGAGATATGTTGAATATTTATTCCTTGTCTGTGACAGCAAAAATGTTACAAACTAAACAAACTATTCTCTCCAATAAGAAACTAGTTAAATAAATTATATTCAAAATTTGAACTTGATGCTGCTGTTAAAAAGAGTGATGCAGATATATGTGTTGCTTATATGATATTATCTCCAAGCTGATAGTACTAAATGGAACAGGCGAAGTGTGGAATACAATAATTAGATCCTTTTCCATAATCATATAGCCATAAAATATTTTAGGAACATACATAAGGAATTTTGTTATTGTTGTTTTGGTTTGTGTGAGGGGGAGGGAGTGTTTTGTTTTGTTTTCTGAGTCAGGGTCTTACTATATTGCCAAGGGGGTGTGGTAAGAATTACTGGGCTCATGAGATTATCCTGCCTCAGCCCCCTGAGTAGCATGTACCACACATCTGACTAAGAATCAATAACCATGAGAGTAAAGGCTGAGGTAGAAGAAAGTGAAGTCTGGTAACTTGTTAAATCTTATTTTTACTTCTCATTTATAATTGTCATTTTGTTTAAATATTTGCCATGTCTTTCTTTTCAGTGCTGGGAAATAGATTCAAGACTTCATGCATGTTAGACAAGCTCTGTACCTCTGACCTGCACTCCCAGCCTATTATGTTTCTTTAAAATCAAAAGTAAATTAGAAATTTTATTTAAAATTACATTCTAGATGTAATTGTTAGATTTTCATGTGTTAAATGATTCATATTCTCACTAGACTTAAGATCTTCAGCAAAATAATCAAATAAAAGCACAGAATTGGTGATTTTATATATATAAATATATATATATATATTTATTTATATATTTATATATTTATATGTATGTATGTATATTTCATTGCACAGAAAATTATAGAAACCAGTGGAAAGAACAGCATACTGGAGATTCAGTTGGAAAAGACAACCTGTTTATTAAAAGTAATCCAGACAAAGGAAATCTCATTTAAAAAAGGTTAGTTCTTTGTTGCCTGAAGAAATAATAATCTTATAAGAGTAGTTTTTAGCACATTAATACTGTATTATGCATTTGTAGAATGTTTTAAATTCACATAGAACTTTTCAATCTATCATCTTGTTTTATCCTTAGTGTTACTGTAAAAGAATAAGATTGGTATTTTTACCCAACATTTGCAGGGGAAACAGAATAAAAGAAGATAACTAATCTGTCAGAGGCTACCACATAAGAAATAGCAAATTTTAATACATAAACTGACAGAGCAATAGTGGGAAAAAATCTACATCACAGTTATACCAAAATAAAAGTAACATGAGTTGATAATTTCAGGCCTAAACTCAAATTTTTCATGTATATATCTTGCTGGGACAATTAGAGAGTGTTGAAGTTGCCATACTGCAGTATGAGTGGAGATACTTAGTACCCCATTCTTGGTCTCTAATTCAATAATCTAATAAAAAGAACTGGCTAATTCTAGAACTGGAGCAGGAAATAAATAATATAAACTTGAAGTGTCATGTAGTTCTAAATAGTAAGACAGTGCCCCCACACTGTGGAAAACAAAATCCCACAACAATGACAGCATGTCAAATGGGAGAAAGATGTCAAATGAAAAATATTCCACTACGCAAAGCTAAAGTGCGCTGGACAACAAAAAGAAGTAGTGTTATGAGGCCAGCAGGATAGCTCAGTGGTCTTAAATGCCTGCTTAGGCAAACTTAGGCAAGGACCACAGGTGGATCCCTGGTACCACATGCCACACCAATCCCACCCCCAGGTTGGACTGAGGTGGCCACAGATAATAATAAAAAAATAAAGTGTTTAAAGAAAAAAAAAGAATTAGTGCTGGGCAAGCTAGATAGCTCAGCAGACTAAAGCACCTGCTTTGGCAGTCACAGGGGCAGGGGTTTGATCCTACCCTAGGGCATCCTGAAACAGCAGATTGAGACTGGGCATGGTGGCATGTGCCTATAATCCCAGTGCTTGGGAGGATGAAAACAAGGAGAATAACTATGAGTCCAATCTTTGTAGTGAGACCCTGTAGACCCTGTATCAAATACGTAAAAAACAGTAGTGCTGTATTATAACCCAAAGTAGAAAATAAATATCCACAAATCCATTCTCATATGTATATATAAATGAATTAATAAATAGGGGTAAAGGACAAAGGTAAGGCTGAGGACATTAACTATACAATAGGGAAACCAAAGTACTACCTCAGTTACATAATCAAGTTGAACATCAGGCCAGGGAGATAGGTCAGCAGCATAAGTATTTGCCAGGCAAGTGCAAGGTTGTGAGTTCATTTCCCAGTACTGAAAAAAAAAAAAAAGCATCAGAAGTGCATTATGTTGGTATTTTGGACCTTTAATATGATATAATGAAAATGAAATTTCACCTCAATAGCATTTCTTCCCATAACTCACAATACCACTCTAATCAAGAGATGAACATAACACCAATTTTCTTAGAATGATTCTATAAAATACCAGGCCAGTACTTGGAAAAGCTGTCAGCCATCAAAAACAAGGAAAATAGACTTGTTGCATCCAAATGAAGCCTAAGAATACAAATACATATAATATGGTATGGTAGCTAAGATCCTAGAACAGAAAAAGGACATTTAGGGAAAAGGAAATCTGAATAAAGTGTAGATTTTAGTTAATAATGTACCAATGTTGATTCATTATAACAAATGCATTATACTAATATAAGTAATAATAGGGATATAATAATACAGATGACTGTATATGGAGTATGTGTTAATGCTCTTTAATATCTTCTCAATTTTTTCTACATCAAAAATTGTTCTAAAAAATAAATTTTATTAAAGCTCAAAAGTGAAACCAAAGAAGAATCAATTTTTTTTTTTTACTTTTATAATTTAGAAGTCCTTTCTATGTGACACAGCAGGTAGAAATGATAAGATATTTGTTAGTTTGAATTTTTAATTAATAGAATTTTGGAGCATATTTAGGTTTATAGAAAAAATAAATGAAAATGCAGAGGGTGCCCATATGTTCTCTCATCCCTCCAATTTCCCTATTATCAGCATCTTATATTTGTGTGGTATATTTGTGATAGTTCATTGGGCACTTTTATAGGTGAATGAATAAAGAAATTGTGGCACTATTGTGGGCGCTTCATTTTTTGTTTGTTTTTGTTTTTGCTTTTTTCTATTTGAGGCAGCCTTGCTAGGCTGCTCATGCTGGTCTCAAACTCCTGAACTGAAATAATCTCCCACCCCAATCTACAAAGTAGCTGGAGTCACACCAGCTGGCCTTGGATGTACCACTGCACAGCTGCTCCTGTTGCTGTGAGTCCACAGAAGCACATCACAGTGGGCGTACGTGGCAAAGAAAGCCTTCTCACCTCATGGCTGGGTGTGAAATGAAGCAAGAGGCTGGCATCATGCAAGGCCCTCTGAGGGATGTACCCACTAACCTCCCTTTCTCTAGAGTCCACCTTTAGAGGTTCCATTACCTCCCAGTAATACCACTGATTGGGGACCAAGATTTTAACTACAAGCTTTTGGGGGATATTTTAGGTCCAAACTATATTAGTCCTTTCTTTTCTTTTTTTTTTTAACTCAGGCCCTTGTGCTTGCCAGTGAAGCACTTATTCCACTGAACCATCTCCCCAGCCCTTACATTAGTCCTTTAATTGCACTTAATATTTCTAAGTACTCCATGAAATGCAAATTAATATCCAAGTTGCTAGTTAATCTTAGAGCCCAAGTTTGAGATCAAAATGATCAATTGTTTATTAAATTTTATAGTAAATAGCTTATTATGAATTCTACTTTCTTCAAATTACATAGTAAAATCAAACAGAAAAGACAAAGTAGATTAAGGTTTGCAAAGAAAATTGAAAGCCTTTATTTTAAGTACTGAATGGTATTGGAGCTTATAAAGAAATTCTTGAGCCAATTCTCCCTGTAGTAAAACGTGTTAAGAGAGCCACCTTGTGTTCAAATTATGGAAGTATACTTTTTTACTGGTGTGTGCCACAGTCACGTTCATTTGGTGTGTTGGTACATACATATAACACACACTAGGGAGGCTGAGGCAGGAGGATTGTTGTGAGTTCGAGACCAGCCTGAGCTACAAAGTGAGCTTAAGGCCAGCCTGAACTACACAGTGAGACCCTGTCTCAAAAAAGACAAAAAAAAAAAAAAATGGTCTTTAAACCCCATTACCCTGCTTTCCCTTTCCTCCTTCTTGCACTGATTCTGTTGTCCCTTTTCTGAAAATCTACTTTCTGATTTTCTATCATCTTTCCTTAAGAGAATACACTTTTTGTGACAAATCCAGTATACTTTCAATTGCAGTTACTTTCAACTTGTTGACTACTGAGGTAACTTCAGCTACCATATTTCATTCATTGCTAGATTCATTAAAAGTGACTGCAGGGAGTATTTTTCCTTAGTTTTTTTAACTGTATCAGCTAGTATAAACCAAATTCTCAGCTAAGGTCTATCAAATGCAATTTACAGGAAACTACAAAGTAGAGAGAAGTGATGATGGTGAGATCTTTGGATGTTGGAGACAGTTGGGATAAGAAAGAGTAAAAGGCCACAGTAGTTGAACCTAATAATTTATATCAGCAAAGGTGTAGAAAAAAAAATGAGACTGAGGAAAAATTCTAATCAAAGAGTGAATCACAATATTGAATCTATCATTGAGCCAACAAGATATATATTATTTGCAGGCCAGAGCTTTTCCACTTAGCCCTTTCTGCACAGACTTAATAGCAATATTGCCTATCTGTACACCACTCACTCACTCAACAAATATTTATAGACTGCCTACGTGGACAAGTGCTTTAAGTGAGGAAATGGTTGGCAGTATGAAAACTGGTACCTGCTGTGCTAGAGCCTAAAGCAGGCAAATTCACTAGTCACAGAACTTCTTATCCTGTTGCTCCATGTCAGATGCATGGCCATTGCTAATAACTAACCATGTAATCAAAGTTTAAATGCACATATTAGGAGCTGGGGAGATAGCTCAGCAGAATAAGCACTTTCCTGGCAAGTGCAAGCACAAGGGGCTGAGTTCAATCCCCAGTTCCACCAAAAAAAAAAAAAAAGAGCACATATTAGGGCTTTAGTTTTGCAGCAAAGATTCTTTCTCCCTTTAGTAAACCACTAACACCAAAGTGATTAATGCTGGGTAAAGCTATCATGGAGTTTGAATTAGTCATTTTCAACTTGCTGAGACAAATACCTAAAGTCCACATCTTAAAAGAAGAGATATTTATTGGGTTTGGTTAGTAATGGGCTCAGCCCAGAGTAGCTGGTTTGAAAAACAACATCATGAAAGCTCTGTATAGAGTAGCAGTGCAGCTCATGGTAGCCAGGAAGTAGGAAGAGAAGGGAGAGGGTAGAGATGAGAATGCAGCCTCCCGACAATGCCCCTAAGTGACCTACCTCTCCCAAGCAGGCCCTGCCTCCCAACAGCATGTTCAGAGTAAATTTATCAGTGGATGTATCCAGTAATTAATATAGCACCCCCATGATCCAATTAGCTTCCAGACCCCTCAGCAGAGCACAGGAGCCTTTGGAGTGGGGATGTTGTAACAGATATCATTAAGTTCTTAAACTTTTTGATGCTAATGACTTTTCCTGAAATTTGGGTATAAATATTAAGAGGATAAGTTGGAAAACAGTAAGAAAACATACCTTTTCACCACATTGAGTCCTCTGTCTTAAATAAACAATGTAATTTGACTTACTTTTCTTAGGATGTTTTTCATGAAAGATTTGTATGGATCCCCAGCAGATCCAGTGTACCTTACATTCAGGGCAGATATTGCTGAGGCACATGGGAGGATCTCTACTGTACTGTACCTTAGAAAACTCTTCCTTAAATCTTGTAATTCACTTGATTTATACAGTGACTAACAAGTATTTATTAACTGGGAACATGAGCACACCTGTAATCTCAACTTCTTGGGGAGCTGAGGCAAGATGATCAAAATTTGAGGCTGTCCAGAGTACCTTAGTGAGAATCTGCCTCAAAATAAAATAAATGATTAAGAATTATGGCTGAAGATGTAGCTCATCATGGGTGAGATGTTCACCTAGCACATGTGATACCCTGAGCTCAATCCCCAGAACTATGAGGAAAGGTGTTATATTATTTATTGAGAGATGTGTATGTCAGTTAGATATTACTTTTCTAAATTATTTCTTTTTTAGGGGCTGGGGAGATGGCCAAGTAGAATAAGCACCTCCATTGCAAGTGCCTGAGTTCAATCCCCAGTTCTGCCAAAAATAAATAAATAAATAAAATTATTTCCTTTTTTATACCTTCTGTTTAAAATTATTTCAATTCCAAATGAAAGCAAATAATTTTCAGATAAATTTATCTTATGTTTTAGAATATACTGCTCTTCATGATATGCTAAAAGGACTACAACAGACTATTGAATATCAACACAATTTGAAAGGTAAGCTGAAGGAGAAACTAAAGAAGAATCATTTGTTTGAACTTCTGTAGTTTTTCTTTAACTTTATTCATAAAGTTAAGGAAACTAAAGTTTCTTTAACAATCAGTTCCTATTAATTGAGGATTATTTAATTCGTCAGCTAAAAGAAAGGCTTCTCACTACTTAAAAATACTTTTGAAAGAGTATGAAATAAATGCTATATTGAATGCAACAATTCCATCATATCTGACAAGGAAATCATATGTTTCATAGTAAATCATAACCTTTTTTATTACTTTTAAATGTTTAGAAGTATACAATTATCCCTAAGTATCCACTAAGAAATGTTTCTGTGACCACCACAGATAACAAGTTTGTGGAAATTCAGATTCTTCATATAAATACTATAGTATTCATGTATAACCTATTTACTACTTCATACTTTAAATCATCTCTACATTATTTATAATATCTTACACAATATAAATGCTATATAAATAGTTATACTGTGTCACTTAGGAAAAATGCCAAGACTCTAAGCATGTGCAGTACAGACACAATTTTTTGAAATATTATTGTTCCATGGTTGGCTGAATCCAGGACAACCCACACCCAGTAACTAATTGTTTATTCTCATGGACATTCTGGGATCTTTATAAACCTATGTTTAGTTTTGAAAGAATAGCATTTACTAGTTGAACCGTGAATATTCATCAGCTAATAGCAAGACTTCTTACTACTTAAAAGTACTTTGCAAAGCACAATGATGATTCACCATTCACTCTTTTGTCATAGACTAGGAGTATATTCATGCAAGTGAAGCCAAGATATTCACCTTATCTCATTTTTAATATGAGATAACATCATCTCATGTGTCAATAAGCCTGACACATGTAAAACAGTGGCCAAGTGCCCTCTCCTCTTACTAATCAAGCAGTATAAAGCTTGAAGATTTCCTTCTGTTGTTTCAGGTGTTAGACTACATTGATTTCACACCTTCTACCATGCAATGGACATCAAATAAGCCTTTATGTTAGGGTTCTCTTTTCATCTACACATAAAGCACTTTACTTGTTTTTTTTTTAATTTTAATTTTTATTTATATTTTTATTTTATTGAAGTACAAATATCAATGAGACAGTTTTAAGACATGTTGACAAGATGGATTTGATAAATTAATACACTGCAAATGGTTTTCATAATGTTTTGGTATCGTACAAGGGGTATACATGATATTATACTTACAGACATTATTATAGCAGATGACTCTTATCAATAAATTAAGAGAGAGTAGCTGTTTACGTATCTTATTTTTTATACCTGAATTATATCAAAGATTCAATAATTAATACTTTCTATCTTGTTATTTTCCTAGTGGTTCTTCATAGTACTAGAAGCCGACATAATATCCTGTCCAACCACCATTAGTGCAATTCTTGCCTCTCATGGAATTATGTAGAAGCACGGTGTATCTATCCCAACTGTACTGTCCATACACACATATCATGATTCTTCCTTTCTATACCCCTTCCTTTGTCTACACTTGTCAAAGAGGGGCACTCCACCATCATTCAACCAACTTAGGTGCCTGAACTCAATGACACAATCCAACACAGCCTAGCATTCCACAACAATAGTGAGTTATTCAAAGAAGATTTCAACCATAGCCATTTACAGCTCAACTTTTTATTATGGCCCCGCGTTGTATACCTCATTTTTATACTTTTTCACTGGATGGTTAAGACTTAGGTAGAGCAAGACCTGTATACCAAAACATGTAGTTTTTGTTTCTTATGAGGTCAGTGAAGTCCCCTCAGGTTTTATCTTGTAATACTGTACCTTATTCTGTAGATCCTTTGTTTGTGTCATCCATGTGGATGAATCACGGCCAATGCTTGACCAGTTTGCTCTCTATGAGAGCCTGAAAGAAAGTTTTCTCTCCATGTAACTCTCCTCAGGCACACTATAGAACTTTAATCTCTTTCCTCTGTGGCTCCATAATCTCCTTGTTCAGAAAATTTGTGGCTCAACTGAATTTCATGATGTTGCAGTACAGGTTCTCCTATGTCCTGAGTCTTCGTTGACCTTGAAAGGCTAGGGCCAAAATGTTGGCGGGCCTTATGGCTCTTCTGCTTCTCTAACTTTGATCTGTGAACTTAGGTTTTTAACCATCCAGAAGAAGAGCTGATAGTATCCTGCAGTAGATGCCATTCACTTTGCCTGATCTGACTCAATTATTTTTACTTGTTGTACATTTCTATTTGTATTTCTTCTTTTCGCTTCTTATACTAGGGAGACTATGCGATATTTACACATGTGTATCTGGTTTATTTCACTTACGAGTATATGTTCAGGTGGCATCCACTTCAATATAAATGCTTCAAGCTTATCATTCTTAATAGCTGAGTAATACTCCATTATATAGAAATACCACATCTTTTTCAACCATTCCTCATGTGATGGACATCTTGGTTGTTTCCAAGATTTTGCTATCACAAATTGTGCTGCTATAAACATAGGTACACATATATCACTATGATACAATGTTTTCAGTTCTTCTGGGAAAATTCCCAGTAGGGGGATAACCAGCTTGAATGGGATTTCCAGTCCTACTCTTTTGAGGAGTCTCCACACTGACCTCACAATGGTTCTACCAGTCTACATTCCCACCAGCAGTGGAGAAGTATTCCCCTTTCCCTACAATCTCTCCAACATTTGATGTAGGTTGATTTCCTTATGATAACCATTCTTTCTGGAGTGAGATGGTATCTCAGTGTTGTTTTTATTTGCATTTCATGAATGGCTAGGGAAGTGGAGCGATTTTTCATCTATTTATTCACTTCTTTAATTTTGTCCTCTGAGAAGTATGTATTCATCTCAGATGTCCATTTCTGAATTGGCTCTTTAAATTTGAGGGCCCTGTTATATCTTAGTTCTTTATATACTCGAGACAGCAGACTTTGTCTGAATGCTTATTAGTTAGAATGTTTTCAAAATTTGTGGAGTGTTTTTTCACTCTTTTGAAAATTTATTTTGATGTGCAGAAGCTCCTCAACAAGAGTTGATCCCAGTTGTTGATTCTTTCAAGTGCTTCCTGTGCAAATATATGTTTGTTTATGAACTCTTTACCTATGCCTATGTCTTCAAGAGTTCCTCCTACTTTCTCTTCCAGGAGATTGTTTCTGTTTTCATGTTTAGATCTTTAATCCATTTTTACATTAACTTAGTGCATGGTGATAGAGCTGGGTCAAGTTTCAGTTTTTGGCATGTAGAAAGCCAGGTTTTCCAGCACCATTTGTTAAAGAGGCTTTCTTCCAGTGAGCTTGTTTAGCCCCTTTCTCGAAGATCAGATGGCTGAGTGTGATTGTAGATGCCTCTGCATCTTCTAATCTATTCCACTGATCCTCAGGTCTATTTTGTTGCCAATACCATGTTAATTTTATCACAGTGGCTTTATAGTATAATTTCAAGTCAGGAATTGTGATGCCTCCTGCCTTCTTTATTGGCCAAGATTGCCTTTGCTATTCTAGGTTGTTTGTGGTTCCAAATAAATTTTAGAAATGATTTCTCTATGTCTGGGAGGTATGTTGGTGGCAGTTTGGTAGGGATTGCATTAAATCTGTACAGAAAATTTGGGAGTATGGCCATCTTCACCATGTTGGTTCTTCCTATCCAGGAGCATGGAATATCTTTCCATTTTCTGAAATCCTCTATAATTTCTTTTCTTAGGGTGTTGTAATTTTCTGTGAAAACATTTTAACTTCTTTGTTTAAGTGAATTCCAAGGTATTTAATTTTCCGTGGTGCTATTGTAAACGGTATTGTTTCTATTGTTTCCCTTTCAGTGTGCTTGTTATCTGTGTAGAGAAATGCTATTGACTTTTGAGTAATGATTTTGTATCCTGCTACACTACTGAATTTCCATATCAGTTCAAGTAGTTTCTTGGTGGAATTTTTTGGGGCCTTCCAAGTAAAGTATCATATGATCTGCAAATAGTGATAATTTAGCTTCTGATTTACCTATTCTCATTCCCTTTATTTCTCCATCTTTTCTAATGGCTGTTGCTAATGATTCCAAGACTGCATTGAATAGGAGGGGTGAACGAGGACATCCTTGTCTTGTACCTGATTTAAGAGTAAAAGATTTCAGTTTTTCCCCATTTAGGATTATATTAGCTTTTGGGTTGTCATAGATGGCTTTTATCAAGTTAAGGTACAGTCCATCTATTCCAATTTTCTGTAGGACCTTGAACATGAACGAGTGTTGGACTTTGTCAAACACTTTCTCTGCATCAATTGAGATGGAGAAATGATCATGTGGGTTTTAGATTTCAGTCTATTAATACAGTGTATTACATTTATAGATTTTTGAATATTGAACCATCCTTGCATCCCTGGGATGAATCCTACCTGGTCATGGTGTATGATGATTTGCTGTATTCTATTTGCCAAGATTTTATTGAAGATTTTTGCATCTATGTTCATGAGGGAGATTGGCCTGTAGTTCTCCTTTTTGGTTATATCTTTCCCTGGATTTGGAATCAGTATTATACTTGCCACCAGAAATGATTTTGGGAGGATTGCTTCCTTTTCAATTTCATTGAAGAGTTTGCGGAGAGTAGGGATTATATCCTCTATAAATTTCTTATAAAATTCACCTGTGAATCCATCAGGACCTGGACTTTTCTTTGTCAGTAGGCTTTTTATTATGTTTCGTATTCCGTTGGCTGTTACTGGCTTATTGAGAGTTGTTATATCTTCTTGGTTTAGTTTTGGTAATTTGTACCTTTTGAGGAATCTATCCATTTCTTCTGTGTCTTCTATTCTGTGAGCATAAAGATTCTTGAAGTAACTATTGATAACCTTCTGAATTTCCACTGGGTCTGTGGTGATTTCACCTTTTTCATTCTTTATTGCATGAACTTGAATTTTCTCTTGCCTCTTTTTGATAACGTTGGCTAGAGGCTTATCAACTTTATTTAGTCTTTCAAAGAACCAACTTTTTGATTTGTGGATTCTTTGAACTGTTTTCTTCATCTCAATTGAATCAATTTCTCCTCTAATCTTAATGATTTCTTCCCGTCTTTGCGCTCTGGGTTTCATTTGCTCTTCTTTTTCTAGTTGGTGGAGGTACAACATTAGGGTGTTCATTTGTTCCTGTTCTGTTTTCCTGATGTGTGAGTTCATTGCTGATTTTCCTTCTGAAAACTGCTTTCATCACGTCCCATAAATTCCGGTAAGTTGTGCTTGAATTTTCATTAAATTGTAGATATTGTTGAATTTCTTCTTTAATTTCTTCTGTGACCCATTGATTGCTGAGTAGGGTATTGTTTAGTTTTCATGAATTTAGTGGGTTTTTCTGGTTTCTTTTGTCATTTATTTCCAGTTTCATTGCACTGTGGTAAGATAATATGCATGGGATAATGTCTATTTTCTTGCATATACTTAAGCATGATCTCTGGACTAGTATGTGGTCTGTTTTGGAAAATGACCTGTGTGCAGTTGAAAAAAATGTGGAACACTCTGGATATGTCTACCAGGTCCATTTGTTCCAAGCTCTGGTTCAGTTCTGCTTTCTCCTCACTAATTTTTTGTCTGGTTGATCTATCTTTTTGAGATAAGGGGGTGTTAAGGTATCCTGTTAAGATTGTGTTCTTACATATTAGGTTTTTCATGTCCATTAAGATTTGTCTTACATAGTTGGGTGCTCCTGTGTTTGGTGCATAGATATTTATGAGTGTTACCTCTTACTCTTGAATTTTTCCCCTGACCAATATACAGTGGCCTTCTTTGTCTCGTTTTATCCTTATTGGTTTGAAGTTGAGACTGTCTGAAAACAGAATTGCTACTCCTGCTTTTTCCTGAGGTGCTGGGGCATGTAGTATTGTTTTCCATCCTTTGACTGAGCCTATGAATGTCCTTTTGAGTTAAGTGTGTTTCTTGTATACAGCATATTGTTGGATTTTGTTTCCTAATCCACTGTGCCAGTATATTTCTCTTAATTGTTGAACTGAGTCCATTTACATTGATGGTTATAATTGAAATGTGTTGACTTATGTTTGTCATGGTATTTACCTGGTGTTGTTTGCTCCTTTGTATCCTGTGCTTAATTGTCTGTCCTGTTTATTGAGTTCCTTCCTTTCTCATTTATGGAGCTCAGGTCATTGTGGTCTCTTTCTAGAACATCTTTCAGCAGCCTGTGAAGTGATGCCTTTGTCATCATGAAATTCTTTAGTTGTTCTTTGTCATGGAAGTATTTCACTTCTCCATCAAACTTGAAAAAGAGTTTTGCAGGGTATAATAGTCTGGTATGGATTTTGTTTTCATGCAGAACTTGAAGAACTCTGTCCATGCTCTCTTTGCCTTCTTGGTTTATGTGGAGAAGTCGGCTGTAATTCTGATTGGTTTTTCTTTTAATGTAATCTACTTCTCTTTAGCAGCTTTGAGTACATTATTTTTGTGTTTTATTTCTGGGATCTTAACTATTATATGTCTAGGTGTGTTTCCAATTCGGTTGATGTTATTTGGTGTTCTGTGTGCTTTGGTTACCTGAATGTTGGGTTGTTTCCTCGTATTTAGGAAGTTTTCTGCGATTACTTCTCCCCAAATTCTTTTAATGTCATTTATATTGACTCCTTCGTTCTCGTTGATACCAATTATTCTCACATTGTTCATCCTCGTGTCATCTTGCAGGTGATGGATTATTTTTTCCTGCATTCTCATTGTTTTTAAGAGATCATTTCTCACCTTTTCACTAGCTGTACCAGAATGTTCAAGAGTTGAAACTCTTTGTTTTCACTCAAACGGTTTTGAAGACTTGTGATTGATATTTTTAGTTTTTCTATATATCTTTGACTCTGTTTCATGCATTCTATTACTTTTCTATATTGCTCATTCAAGGAATCTATCATATTTCTGATCACCTCAATTTTTTATCCATGTTTTCTTTAGAGGTAGTTATTAATTCTTTTTCTGCAGTGTTTCTTCCAAGTTGGGTTTCCACTGTATATTTCTGGACTTGTTTCTGTATTTCAGATGCTATGATTTCAAAGAATTCTTTTTTTTCAAATAATTCTTTTTTGATTTCAGAACTTAATTCTGCTTTGAGTTCCTCATGATCTTTGTGCTGTTGTTTTTTTGCTTCAGATGCTGTTAATTCATGTTTTAGCTGGAATAGTACTCTCTGCACATGTTCTGGGTGAGCATTGTTTTTCCACCCAATGTTTCTGGAATTCATTCTTTATTTCAGATACTATGTATTCAGATATTTCTTTTTGAATTTGAGGAATTACTTCTCAACTGATTTCCTCTATACCTTTCTGCTGTTTTTCCTTTGCTGCTGTACCTGTTAATTCATTCATTGCAGCTGAGCTAATGTCCTCTGCCCTTACTGGTGGACTCGAGGCCAGGGATTGCATTTTTCTCCTTGTCCTTTTTATTTTGTATAGCACTGACCTTTGACCTTTGGTGTAGAGCTTTGATGCAGCTATAACCTTAGTGTGTTATGAGATTTGGGTGCCAGTCTATTAAGTTTGAGATTATCCAGGTTTGTGTATCCTGGATCTAGCTGTTGTGTTCAGTTCCTTTTTGCTGCAGCTCCTGTAGTTCCCCTCTGTTGGTTCCGTGGTCAGTTGAGCACAAACTGAACTGGGATGCAGAGCAAGTAATGAAAATTCCCACTGTCTTTTCTGGCTTTGGGGCGAGGATCTGGAAAATTGCCAGAGTCGGCCCTCCTTTGTCATGCAGGTCGCTCTGTAGGTGGGAAGGCCTGGGCTTTGGTGGATGTGCTGGCCTCCCAAAAGGATAGTAGAGGTCCTTATTCACCCAGTAGGCTGTGCTGGGTCAGCCAGCCTGTGCTGGGTCCAGGTCTACAAGCCAGAACCTAAGAAGGCTGGGAAAGGTCCCTCCGGTGCAGCGGGACTGGAGCCCTCACTCACAGGCCCAGTTGCGCTGGTTTTCGGGCTGTGGGGTGGAACAGAGGATCACTGAGAAATGTCCCTTCAGCTCGGCAGGCTTGAAGTTCTCACTCCAGGCTGAACTGCACTGGGTCTGGGGCCCTGGTGTGGGACCAGTGATTGCTGGGAAATGTTTCTCTGGCGGGGTGGGCCCGGAGCACTCATAGGCTGAACTGAGCTGTGCCTGGGGCCACGGGAGGGGTGGAGATCTGTGGGAAATGTCTCTCTGGCATGGCCTGCCTGGAGTTCTACACTCACTGAACTTTGATGCCCAGGGAGTCGGGGAAATTCCCATTCGCTCAGCGCTTTAGGGCAGGGTATCTGGGGAGTTGCTGGTGAGTGGGTCCTGAGGTTTCAGGCCAGTCACTAGCTTGGAGGGCTTAAGGTTGGTGATCTGGGTAGCGCATGTGGGAAGAAGCCAAAGGCTCTCCCTCAGACTCACCACACACTCACTGATCTGGGAGGCCTTGTGAGTCATGCAAATTCCCACTCACTGGGAGAGCTTGGGGCAGGATCCAGGAGGCCACTGCAGTCAGCCACTTTCTCAGGCCAGTGTCTGGGGCTGGGCGGGTGTGGGCAGCATCGAGGAGGCTGCCAGAGTCAGCTGCGCTGTCACAGGCCTGTCTCTGGGGCTGAGTGGATGTGGGTGGGATCGCAGCACTTTACTTGTGTTAGTGAGGAGAAATACTGATCTTCCATGTCATCTCTTCAAATTGGCATATTAATATTTGTAATTTTATAGTTGAGAGCTATCTTAAGAAACATTAGTTCTTTCCTCCCATTTCTTTTCCCTAAAATAGAGGCCATAATGCAACCATCTCAATGTTGAGGACCCTTTACAACTTTTACCTCTATAGGATACATATGTGGATAAGTAAGTATATAAAAGTTCATAGTCTTCCAGGCCTCTTATTCCAGGAACTAAATGATATTTAGTTTAGTTCCTCCAGTATTTTGTTCTAACAAAATAACTATTATAGATTAAATAGCTCTATTGAAACAACTACAAATATATTAAACATTTTTTGTAAAAGGGACCAAGTAATGATCGATGGTCAACCATGCCATCTTTTCACAGATTTGGTAGTACAAATTTATTTTGTCTTTAGAATCTTGAGATAAAGATGACAGTTACAATTATATATATATTTAAAATGTATAATTTGATAATTTGATAATAAATATACATTGTAAAATATTCATGTTATGGCTTGTGTCTAGAAGCCTCAGGTCATCAGAAGCAGGTTTCTTCAGAGTTGGCTGAACTGAGAATCTGTGATGAATTCATGGTGCAGTGCTAGGATTAAGGATGCTAGGACTCAGGGTGGTGCATTACTAAATCAGTCTACTCATTGGTTTGGCACTGCCCTAATCCTGCTACCCTGGATTCAGTAAAAGGGACAGAAAGAAGTTTTTCTTGCCCTTCTTGCTTGCTTTGCTACCTCCAGCCCACCATGAAATGTTTTCTCCTTTATGATGTCTGCCTGCTACACCAGCCTACCTTGGAGCCACCCTACAAACTGAAACCTCTGCAAAGTGTGAGCTAAATAAATCTTCCCTCTTTGACTTTGAGTGTCTGGTATTTTGTTTCAGCAATGAGAGAAAAATAATTAAGATAATTCACCATCATATTTAGTAACAGCCATACATTTCATAGTTATACATGTCCCATTCAGAAAATTTCAAGTGTGTAATATAGCAAATTTCAAATATAAATACAACACCATTAATGATAATTCATATTTTTGAACTTCACATTGTTACACTTATTTCTCAGCTATAACTGGAACTGATACTTTTAACCAAATCTTTCCCTTATATATAGCCTCTAATAACCACTGAGCTATATCTGCAGCCCTGATTTCCTTGTTTTTTAAGGCGAAAAATAATTCTGTTGAATATTTTAATATAATGTAATTATTACTTCCTTTGTAATTTTCTAGTTGAGAGGTATCTTAAGAAATACTATTAGTTTTACTTTCCTTTTATTCTTTTCTCTGATGTTGAAGGCCAGCATGCCAATATTCAAAGCTAAAGATTGAACAACTATGATACTTATAAATAAATATGTGAAATTCAGTTTGCCTATTTAAATAATCCAATAATTTCCTGCCCAGTATCTATTTTTTCTTCTTAGTAGGAACACAGTTTTTTTTTCTGAAATTAACCCTTTTTTCACTTGATCCTCCACTTAGAAGAAATTTTGTTCTCTCCTCTGGAGATGGACTCTGTTCTTATGGTTGTTATATGACTATATGTGATACCTAAAATGGCTTCAGACTTCCTGTTGGCAGCCAACACTGAGGGTGGCAGATGACTCTAAAATAATCTAGTTTCTTAGTAACTTTGTTACCTTGTGAGACAGTTACCCTTGGTTTTTGTGAGTCTTTCTATTTACAGTGAGAAAAACGAGAGTGCCTTGTATACTCAGCACTCTTTTCAGTAGGAACTTATAAAAAAGATGATACATTCAGATACAAGAAAAAGATTTGCATTATTTTTATCTAAAAACATGAAAACAAGACTAGGGAAATTTAACAGATGGAACATTCCATATTCTTTAACTAAGTTCATTATGTGTCATTCACACACAATTTCTTCTGATGTGGAGAAAGGGAGTTCTAAAATTGAGTGGTTGAGTGTTTCTTATTCCTGCAGTCTCAGTGTATGGACAAGTGGTACAGTATGTGTAGCTGGAATGTCCTCCCTGATACAGAAGAAGCCTCATCCTTTAGTTCACAACTCAGGTGGTTCCTCTTCTCCAAAATTTCTCCTGACTCTATAATGAACTAAGCTTTTCTTCCCCAAGTTCTCTCAGTCTTTCAGACATACTTCGAATAAAGACCGACAGTCATGACCTTGTGACTTCTTATATACATCTGTTTCACCAGTAGACAGTTCTGGCCTCTGTACAGAACAAAAAGCTTGTTTCTACCTTCCCAGTGCAAAGTGCTGGGTGTGTACATGTTGAATGCATACATAAAAGGAAACTAGAACTTTCAATACATTGCCATATTAATTAGAAATGCTGTAAATGTGGTTGTTTTTTTTTTTTTACATAGGTGAAAATGAACAGCTAAAAAGAAATGCTGATGTGATAAAGGAAAAGCTAAAATCTCTAGAACAGGTGAGTTTTTGTATAATTGTATTCAACTAGGTCCTTATAGAACATTTGTTTATTCAGATATTTTTTGTATTTTTTTAGGGAAGGGTCTACAGGGTGTTCAGGGTCTCACTACTAGATAAGACCCTTACAGTCATTCTTCTGTTTATAGCCTTCCAAGAGCTGGGATTACAGGCGCATGCCACCACACTTGGTCTCAACTGCCATCTCAGCGTGCCCCAGAGATGAAGCTGGCATAGCAGGCCCGGGGATCAAACCCTTGGCCTCTGTGCCTGCTTGCAGATGCTTTAATCCACTGAGCTATTTGGCCAGCCTTGCCTTTTTTTTTGAACCAGGAATCAAACTTACGACCTCATGCTTGCCAGGCAAACACCATGCCACTAAGCTGTATCCTCAAACCCCAATTGTTTGTTGAAAGTATGAAAAAGAGATTGTTCTTATTAATAAACACAATCAATATTTATATGGGGATATAGCATATATTTTTATATATTGAAATTATTGATAAGTGAAAACTTATTTTAAAAGTGATACAGATTTTGAGAGTCCTAGTCTTTTTAATTAGTACATGTTTGCAGTAAATAATGTTTATATTTCTTTTTTTTAATGTTTACATTTCTTGTGTGGAGTTGGCAAGTGTATATAGCATGTCTTAACTGCTTTTCCCTTCCCTTCCCCTCCACACATGTATTAATCCCTTTCCCATTTAGGAAAGGCCACTCTCCCTACTTATTATCTATTATTTTTCTCTTTACTTGACTCCTGATTTCTCATATAAGAGAAATCACATGGTATTTAAGCTTATGTGTTTTATCTCACTTAACATTATAGTTTCAAGGTGTATTCATTTTCCTACAGATGACTCAAATTTATTTTACTTTATGGCAGAATAGTACTTCATTGTGTAAATGCCATGTTTTCATTATCCATTTACCTATCAATGTACATATAGGGCACTTATGAGCTTAACATTAGGTGATGAAGTCAAGCTATAGTTGGGGCAAGAAGAAAACTATGCCAAAACTTCCATCTCTGGAATACTGCTTTGTCTATAATACTATAAGGAATGTTCAGAGAGGTAGAAAATGAAAAAACCATGCACAAAGATTCTTAATTTCTTAATCAGCTACTGTCCAATGTAAACTAAAGTTACCTTGATTGAAAGAGAATGGACTAATACAAAACCTTCAGGTACAACCAACATTCATGACAAACCTCTCTCTAGAAGCAATCTCTATAGGTTCTTAATATTTATGGTAGTTGGAGGATTTTTATATTTTAAACATAGCCCTCAAGTTTTATAAAAAGAACACAAGAACTTTCTGTCCAACATCTTGACAGGCCTGAAGTGGTAGCTGCTGCTCTCCAAGCTCTGTGATGCCATGCAAAGACGACAAGAAGAAAAAAGATGCCAAGAAAGACAGAATGAACAAATCTGGAGGCAAGGCCTAAAAGAAGAAGTGGTCCAAGTTTGAGACAAGCTTAACAACCTGGTTCTGTTTGATAAAGCTACTTAGGACAAACTCTGTAAGGAAGTTCCCAGCTCACACTTATAATGCCTGCTTTGGTCTTTGAGAGACTGAAGATCTGTGGATCTTTAGGAGCTCCTTAGTAAAGGGCTTATCAAGCTGGTCTCAAAGCACAGAGCTCAAGTTATTTGTACCTGAAATACCAAGGGTGGAGATGCCCCTTCTGCTGGTAAAGATGCATGATGAACAGGCTCAACCAGATCTACATTTGGAAAAAATAAAATTTTATTATTAAATAAAAAAAAAGAACACAAGCAATGACTCTTTTGAAATTTAATGTATCCATAAAGCAAAGGAGGAAGAAAAAAAGCAACCAATTGCAACTTACTTCTTGATACCCTTAAGAAAAATAAATAAAGTAAATCCATTAGCCAAGGCTAGCACAGGCTTAGTGAGGGAGAACATACTGATATAGTCCAGCACAGCCCAGACATTAGGATAACCCTTATATCTAGAGATAAAAATAAAAAATTGGTGGTATCTTCAGTCAGGAGGCATAGTCAGTGGAGATGGGAAGGTACACAGAACTTTCTCTTATGGTTTTCAACGAAGCAATGATTTAGTGTACTCAGTATAGTTTTTAAAAGCCACACTGTTTGGCTTTTCCAATTGGCTATCTAGAAACCTGGACACACATATAATGAAAATTGGCAACTGGCTACTTTCAACAACTATTGAGAAATTTTCAAATTTTAAATCCATCTTTCTTTTGGTGCTTCCTCATAATGCTAATCCTTGCCATGGGTAGTTCTCATTCTTATTCTAAGAATTAAGAATATAAACTAAGAGTGTTCCTCAGTCAAGGGTATAGGAGTACCTACTCTCCCCTGCTAGGACCTCCAAACAAGCTTGCAAGCTCCATTTGTAATTTTAAGAAACACACAGCCAGCACACTTTCAGAGGATCTGGCACTATATCACAATAATTTTGCTAGCTATCAGACTGTACCTTTTATAAACTTTATAACTTTGGTTTAAATTTTAACATTTCAGGTATATTTATTTGTATAATATAATCAAATATTTTAAGCATATATGCTATGCTGAACACTGGTGATAAATATCTAGAAAATGAATATAAAAATATTGTTTTAATGACAACAGAAATCCACAAAGGTGGGCATGGTTGCATCATATATAATCTCAGCACTTACAAGGCTGAAGCAGAAGGATTACCTCAATTTTGAGGTCAGCCGGGGCTATGTAGTAGTTCAAGGCCAGCTTAGACTACATAGTGAGACCTAGTCTCAAAACAACAGTGAAACAAAAGATGGTGTTTCTATATCTATTTATTTGATATAGCATCTTGATATGCAGCTTGTACTTGTAGTGATTCTCCTGTCTCCACTTCCCCAGCTCTAGAATTGCAGGCATGTACCACCATACCTGCTGTCAGTGGCCAATATAGCACACCCTGGTTTCAGTTCCAGGATGAAACAGCATGTGGTACTGGGGATCAAATCTGGGTCTTTGTGCTTACCAGGCAGGTGCTTAGACTGCCATGTAATCTTCCCAGCCCTCTATATGGTCTTTATATACTTAGAAATTGCTCTTTCTCTTGGATAGCATAAAAGCAGAGAATATAATGGTGTTTACCAGGGTCTGTGATTGTTGAAGATGCTAGAAATGATGCTGTGATAGCAAGACTATTGGTGAAAGGACACAAAATTTCAATGATGTGGAATAAATTCTAGAGATCCATTATACAACATAATAATTATAAATAATATATTTTATTCTTGAAAATTTCCAGGAGAATAGATTTTAAATGTTCTAACAACAAAAAAGTGAGATTAAAAAAGTTATGTTAATTAGCTTGATTTATATAATTTCTCACATGTACTTTATAAATTAAACATAAAATATAACATTTTATTTCTAGAAACATAAAACTGATATCACCAAACTTGCACATGAAATCAAAATCAAAGAGGAGGAACATAAGAAAGAAATAAGCAGACTTTATCAAGATATGCAGAGAAAAGGTAAAATTTTGTTCTTAATTTACTGAATTGTATGACATCATAAAACAATTCAAAGGTACATGTAAATTTTCTGAGTAATAGATTGTATTTTGAATGAACATTGACTTAATTTAGGTGTTATACATTGCTGCATATTAATCTGATATAAATATATCAGTTAGTTAACAGTAAAATGCAAATTAAAGCTACAGTAAAATACTACCTGCATGAAAACAACTACAGTCATGAAAACTGTCAGTGACAGGTGATGATGTAGAGCAATTGGAACTCTTATACAGTGCTATGGAGACTTAAAATAGCACAACTTCTTTAAAAAGTGTTTCTTTTAAAATTAAAGCTACAGTGAGTTTTTTAAATCCTCCAAACAGATGCTAAGACTTTACTAAACACTTGTATTGATCAGTTTTCCTGTTACTGAGACTTAATATCCAACACCCAGAACTTAAAGGAGGAAATATTCAGTTTTTCTTAATATAGCTCATGGTTTCAGGAAAGTCTGTAATGGTCAGGAGTCTTCAAGACAGAAGCTTCATGACAGAAAGGTGTAGCAGAGCAGAACTGCTTGGTTCTTGGTAGCCAGAGAGCAGCACCAGAGAGGAAGGGGAGGGGCCATCTATAGTACCCAAGACCACACCTCTGTGACCCACCCTGAGACAGCCAAGAACATGCTTTCCTAACCTGCTAAGCATCTCTGTCTCCTGAAGTCAACAGAGCAGCACTGATGATCACACATTCAAGAGATTTGCTGGGAAAGCATTTTGAGGGCAGATAGGGAAGGAACTCGAGGAGTGAGTAAACTGTCAGTCTCTGATACAGACCATGTGGAGAACAGAAAAGAAGGGATTTTGAGTAAAAATTCTTTGACCCTGACACATTTCTAAGAAAGTTTCAGTAAAGTTGAGCCAAAGTTGCTCACAAAAAGACTTATACAACTTACAAGAACCAGCTTGCCTTACTATGTCTACCAAGTCTACTTATTGGCTGGGAGAAGCTTTAGGGAAGAATGATGTCGACATCAACCTGGTCATGAAAAGCCAATTTCACTGTCTGACATTGTAGATGTCAAAGCCAAAGCTGTCTGCTCTTTTACTACACAGATTTACTTTTCTGTATGGGTTCAGGTAGCAGTTTTTCAATGGTTCCTATGGATCTCTTCCTCAGGGTACTTTTATAAGAGAGATTTTAAAGGGTTTTGTTTTTCCTGGTGACCTAATCATGTATTCAACCAGTCAATTCTAGATCCAAAACATTGGTTTGGGTTTGGGAACTAAGCAGTGTGGTAATTTCTTGAATGGAGCACTACAAAGGCTTGAATATAGGTTTGTGTCCCCAAAAAACTTCATTGTGATTAAATGATCAGGGTCAAATTATTGGGAGTTGGGGCTTAGTGGGAGGTCCTTGTCACTAAGTTTCTGGGTTTGTGTGACCACTTGGCAGTTCTTGTATAATCCCTTTTGTTATCGTGAAAGGATTGCTGTAAAGGAAGCAAGCCTTACTCCACCTGTCCTCCCTTTCTCTGCTCCTCTTCAAGATGTGACCACCTGCTCCTAAATTAACGGCGTGATCCCTTAAAACACATCATGGTTAGGAAGGCTGTGGCAGGAAGACTGCAAACTGGAGGCCAGTCCTACAATGTAGTGACACAGTTGCAAAAATAATAAAGGGCTGGGTATCGTCCAACCTAGCATGAGCATGGCCCTGGCTTCAATCCCAGGACTAAAGGTGGAAAGTATAACGATGGTAAATGAAAGAAACTGGACTCAAAGGACTACACATGGTTGTTATTCTGTTTATATAACATTATTTTTAAAAAGGAGTTTACATCATTGTTTTCTTCTATATGAAGAGATGAATCGCAAAGGAGCATAGTCATTAACAAGAGAGAGCAAATTCAGTGATGCTTGCAGCCAAAGCGTGAACACAAGAGAAGCCTGATCACATGAAAGAGTATAGCAGAGCCTTGTTATAGTTCTGCAGTTGTCAGGTGGTTGAGTTCTACAGACCTCAGAATCCAAGCTTCGGGTCACACTTTAATGACTGAATCTCATATTTTCTAAGTTGTCCATGCTTAAGAGTACAGATTAGTTTCTTTATCTAGAAGCATTTTATGAGTAATTTTTGTGTTTTAAACACTTTTCAAGGTCTTGCCAAAAATGTATAAAGTCTAGGGCTGGGAAGATGGCTCAATAGAATAAGCGCTCCCCTGACAAGTACAAGGGTCTGAGTTCAATCCCCAGCTCTGCCAAAAAAAGACAGGAACAAAAATGTATAAAGTCTGTCATACACATAAAACATAAAACAACCTATAAAAATTTATTAATAAAATTTACCTTGTTTTGAATCATTCACAGTATTGAAGTGTTTTTGAAATGTTAAATGAATAAACTTTTGTTTTACTTAGTTGAATTAAATGAAGAAAAGCACAAAGATCTAATAAAGACAAAGGAGATGGAAATTTCAGAGTTAAATGCAAAGTTAGTAACTCAAGAAAAGGAAAAGCAAGACGAGATAGTCAGACTGCAGCTAGAGGTAGGTATTTAAGTCAGATAAACTTGACACTGTACATTCCTTATCTAAGCCAGACTTCGGTTTTCATCAAAATGACACAAATTTTAAGGCTTGAAACAATTTCATGGAAAGGGTACATACACTGCAATTCTCTATCAAATGCAGCACTCTGTCACCAGACCCATATCAAGGACACTGCCTCACCCAAGAGATTCCAGGAAGGGTACTGTTTCCTGTAAGAATAGGAACAGACACTTCAGGAATTACCTGCATTTTTTTGTCAACTCTATTGCAAGTTTTGTAGGACAACCTATGTCGGAGAGTTTTAATCTTCAGCATTATTCTTTTTCCCCAGCAGAAATTCGGAAGCCCTCATAAATCAGCTAAGAATGCCTGTGCTTTTATTTGGAATAAGATGACACAAATTTCTTCCTAATAAATTTCTGGAAAATATGTATTGTGGGGCAAACAAACAAAATTTCTAAGATAATAAAAGAGACAAATTAAAGAAACTTTAAACGGAGGATCTCCTAGGCTGAGGCTCCAGCTATTTTTTCTAAATAAGAAAAAAATTACACACAACGTCACCACTGGATTGCTAAGATTTTGAAAATTAACATCACTGTTCATAAATACTCAAACATACACATGAATAACTTTTTTTTTGTGGAACCAGGGACTGAACTTAGGTCCTTGTGCTTGCCAGGGAAGTGCTTATTCCACTGAGCCATCTCCACAGCCCCACATGAATAACCTATGAGACAAAAATGAGACATTACTGATTCATGTAACCTGTTTTTCCACTCAGTACTACATTGTGGGCATCTTGAAAGTGACAACTATGTCATTCTTTTATTTACATGTGAACTACTTATTTAATTCTTTTTTATAAAATTCTTTCAATAAAAGTGAAACCTTCACTAAAAGATAAAATAGATGTCAGAATTTCAAAGATACTGATATTTTTGCAAAATGTTTACTGTAATTTTTTTACTCGTATTTTACCAAAATTTCTTTCTGTTTTCTTTCATGGCTTCCCTCCACTCTTACTCTCACTTTACCTCGTCTTATAAAATTCCCAGGCCGGGGCTGGGGAGATGGCTCATTGGAATAAGTGCTTCCCTTGCAAGGGCCTGAGTTCAATACCTGGTTCCGCCAGAAAAATAAAATAAAATAAAATTCCCAGGTCTTATGTAAGATGACTATTTTCCAGAAATTGTGGCATTCCTGGAGTGCCTGATGAGGTGTCATGTGTAATCACTGCAGTCATAAGGGGACTTATGTTGGCTTCACAATTTCTGCTGCTTCTGCTCCTTCTGGCCAAGTCTACCCACAAGCTAAAGAGAGGGCTAGATGACCAGATGAAGAACAATATACCAGGCTTCAACATCTACCATGTACTACTGATTAGAAACTTGCATTTTGTTTGTTATCTGGCCTTGTCACTGGTGTAGCCCAACTCTGTTATTTGGTATATAGACTCTTTGTTGTTTGTCTTCATTACAACCAGCCATTTCTCTTGTCAAACTGGAATACAACCTCCTGTAGAGATTATTCTTAACTTGAGACAGAATGTGCTAAATTAAACTTGAAGACATGGATTTTATTATTTTATTAACATGCTACACAAAAATAATATGCCTATAAAAATAGATTTGGGACATTTTTCAATTCAGCTTAATTCAAACCAGGAAAAATTAAAGTATAATCAATAAATTATACCAAATTCTATTATTTAGATTCAAAAGTTTCTACAGAAGGGTATGTGAAGTTTTTTTCCCTATGATGATTATGTACTAATTTTCTTGATAAAAGTACACTTAGAATAATGTGAAAATATTTTTATCTAAACTCAACCGCCAACTGTGGCCACATGGTAGAATCATGTATTTTGAGAAAAAGACACTAGCCCTCCCCCACTACCTCTAAGCTGCCCAAGTATTAGAGGCTTTTTAAAATTTCTCCAGGTAACTGTAGCATGCAATTGGGTTTAATATTATTTGGATATTTTTGCTCTTTCTTGAAAACTGTTTAATGATTTATATAAGAAATGCACTTACATCATAGAGTATATGTCAAAGGATACCATGAAGTGTACTCACATTTATAGATGCCTTTCTAGTTGTTGAATTAGAATGTTCTCTCTTTTTAAATTTGGTTCAGTTTGATGCCAAACTAGCAAGAGTTCAGACTAAATCAAAATCCTATCCAGATGCTACTATCTCCCCACAAAGGATCTACAGAAGGGTATGTGACTTTTAATTCTATAATTATTAAAGAAAATATGTTTTTATACTATGTTTCTGTAGATATTTTTACGTTGATTAATAGTATGCCTAGGGCCAGTCTGATAGCTCAGTGGACTAAAGCACCTGCTTAGGCAGTGCACAGTAGCCAGGGTTTGATCCCCATCCTGCTGTGCCAGCCCTGACCCCAGAGCCAGTGATTGAGATGGGCATGGTATGTGCAGCCATATTTATAGAATCACAGTTTGTGATAGCCAGATCTTGGAAACAACCAAAACGCCCATCATCTAAAGAATGTATAAAGAAAGAAGGTGGTATTTTCGTATAGTGGAGTATTACTCAGTTATAAAAGAAGACAAACTTAAGACCTTTATATGTAGGAAGATAATGTAAAAAGTATTAATTATTGAAACTGCACTATAATTCAGCTTTAAAATGATAGGTATACAGTTACAGTCCCTTAATTCATTGATTAGAAGCATCTGCTCTAATAGAGTATTTGCAGATAGAGTATCATGTGTGTACCTTGTACAACAAAAAGCCACTATGAAAACAATGTGCAATGTATTAATTGTTGAATCTGTCCTACTAATTTTATTTGAAACTGTCTCATTCCTATTTGTTGTTCAATAAAATAATAAATCGATGCAAAAAAAAAAAAAAAAAAAAAAGAGATGGGCATGGTGGCATGCACCTATAATTCCAGCATTTGGGAGACTGAAAATAGGATAATCACTATGGGTCCAATCTATGTAGTGAGAACCTGTGGACCCTGTCCTAAATACAGAAAAAGAAAAAGAAAATACTACATCTAGGTTTTGCTTTTGTGTCCATGAACTGGTTTTACCCCTATTAAGTCCCACAAAACTAAAATTATAGATATTTCAAAATAAATATCTAGCATGGCGGCTGGTAGCTCATGCTTATAATTCCAACACTTGGGAAGCCACGGAAAGTGGATCATTTTGAGTTCAAGCCTGGCCTGGGTTACATAATAAAATCTTTTCTCTAAAAATAAAAATAAGCTATATTTTCAAATACATGCTTGAACTCAATGTGTGATTTTTAATTGTTGTCCCTTGTACTTAGTCTTATTGTTTATGATCTGCAATAAGAAAATTTTTTCTGTTCCATTTAGAAGCTTCAACATCTTCAAGAAGAAAAAAATAAGGAAATTGCAATTCTTCGTAATACCATTCAGGATTTGGAACAGCGCCTTTCTGTCAGCAAAGATCCTCATCTTAAGCGTAGGCGATTTTGAGCATAACAGTAAATTCATTGATTATTATTTACTTTTTTAAGAGCAACTGAAAATTTCATTTACATTTTCAACATAAGTCTAAATAATAAAAGAGACAGCTTTAAATTTTTTTTATTGAATTTTTTTATACAGATCCAGATCTATCCATTGTCCATCATGTACTACACATTCTTGCTTATGGTATTATCCATAAGGAGTTCAAGTTAATAGGGTTTACTTTACCTATTAAGCCATCATTGACTATGGAAATACTACCTAAGCAGTCCAAAGATAGACATTTCTTTCTTTTCCCTTACAGCCATTCAAAATTCAAGAGTATAACACAATGATCAATAAGGAAATAAGATACACAGACTTTATTTGTGTATAAATCAAGATATGTCTTAAGTATAGAAAAAGGACAGTATTAAAGGACAGTTAAAATATACTTTTTAGCAAAATATTCACTTGTTAAGAAAGAAAATTCACTTTTTAATCAGTTTAAAATGTAAGATTAAAATGATACAGATAATACACTTTTCAGATGAATAAAGAAAAAATGGAAAACATGTCTTTGTTGTTCTTCCTCCATTCTAAGTTACTAAATATCCAACAGAAACCCCTAGGTCATAGTTTATGTTTCTGTTCTCATTAATGCAAATAGAATACTGGAAAAAGAACAAGAAAGACATATTAACCGAAAGGTACATTTTTCAGTTGCCCAGTAATAAAAAAGTGGTTTTGGTCAAAAATTTTATGACAAAATTTAGAAGCCAATTTAGAGAGATTTCTCAATTTTTACTCAATCCAATTCCCATTTTTAATTTACTAATTAGGTCATTTACGAAAAATTTGGAAATGAAATTGTGTCTGCCAATTCATTTGGGGAGCCTCTTATCTTAACATATTTAGTTTGAAGGTCATTTTCACTTTTGCGCTGTGTTTTTTCAACGTCAGTCATGGTTGGGTTCTGCGGGTTTCTGCCGCTGTCTTATGTATCAGGCTATTGGAGGCGCTCGACATTGACAAGATTCGATGACTTTCTCTTCTCCCAAAAGCCCCTGACAGCTGCATAAAGATGGGAGACTTTCTGCACACTGGCAGGTCACTGAAGACTCTTTTCTTTCAAATATCAGGTGTCGACAATGGCAGCAACAGCTATGAGGGGCCAACTGTGAATCTTTGGATGACTTACACTGTAAGTGGTTTTTGCACCCCTTTTGACAAAGTTTCCTTAGCAGAGACTGTACATTTTCACCTTCTGGTATATGTAAACTCTCTAAGTCATCCTGCTCAGGTTGGCCATTATAGTAATTATGGCCTAGTGAAATGGAAGGAACAGGATTACCTGCTGCCCCTGGTTGATTATTCTCAGAGAGTTCACTGCCCCCAAGATGCTGATTCCCCTGCTTCTGATGCTTGCTCCGATTGTGAGCTGGCTGTGGCACCTCGGGTGTTTTTTCCACAGCAGCCAAAGATACATTTTTACAGAATTCTTCATCTTCTAGAGTCTAGAACAAATTTATAAAATACATCACAATAAGCTTATATGTGTGGCATGAATACCCATTTTAGAGTTTACTGTGGACTTCCAGCTAGTTATTTAGGGTACACTTGGCTTTGTCCTTCTAGCATCATATTAATGAAAAAAGTCTGATGTTAATTATTGATTAATGAGAAAAGCCTCTAGTAAAAATAACACCTAGGATTTTCTTAGAGACTTAAAAAGAAAACCAAAGTACATTTATCTTCAGAAGCAAAACTAAAAAACCCGATAAAAGAATTTAGACTGTAGTGCAGTCAACCTAATAACAAAGCCTAAAATCACTTCTTGACATGCAGTCTTTCACACCTGTGTCCACAGTGTCCCTACTCTAGGAGAGTGTCATAGAGCAAACTGGCTTCTCTCTGCTAACTCACAAAAGCCAAGAAAATTGTTTAAATTGTTGTGTTCCATGTTTTGACATATGCCAGGAATGTTTTGAGCCCAATTAATTCTTTGCTAGTATATCTATTGTATTTCTATCAGGTAAAAGTAGCAAATTACTATCCCTTTCTCACTAACCACAATCTTTGATTCTCCATGTCACTAGTTCCTTAATTAACTGAAAGTCTTCATTATTTTGTGGCACCCACAGATTCTTGAAGTATCAGCATAATATTAAACCTCAGCCTACAGTTAGTTTGTAATAAAATTACAAAATCATCTCGAGAAATGAAAGACTAAGTAGTGTGGCCCAATATTTTGAAAGATTTGAACAATTTTAAATTCCATTGGACTTTTAGCATACAGCTGCTGAGGTATAGTTTCCTATTATTTATGAATTACTTCTAAATGAGAACTTAGCCTTTAATTTTAAGATTATGAAAAATAAATGTTCAAAGCCAACCTTGGTGGCACACACCTGTAATGCCAGATGAGTCAGAAGAATCACAAGATCAAAGTCTGAGTCAGTTAGGGAGACCCTATATCAAACTAAATTATGGCTACACGTGTATCTCACTGGTAGAGCACTTCCCTAGTATGTTCAAAGCCCTGAGTTCAGTTCTCAAATTCCCTTTATTTTAATCCATCAATGAAGTATTCAGTCATTAAACATAGCAGCCCAATTCACTTCACAAAACCTGTTAACTACATTTCACTGATTCTATGACACTTCTGAGATACGATTTCCACCATTAGAAAGCATCTGATGAGATTCTATTACACTATTTTTAACACTAAAGTATATCTGATTATGTCCTGTGATACCATTTCTCATGCTAGAGTATATCCTACAATTGGTAGCATTTTAGCATTGTGTATTAACTTTAACTGCCAGAATTTTTCAATGCATTAAATAAAGTGTTATATAATTGATGGCATCTGGAAAACAGTACAATTGAAAAATCAATTTGTTCTGACATGTGGGATGCATATATTATTATTACTTATAGGTAGTTTATAAATTACACAGCATAGAAATAATCTGGCATTTAACTAACTGGTATAACTAGACACCTTATACTTTATTTGCATTACCTCATCTCCTCACATCTAACACCAAAAAATAATTCTCTGGGATTATGAAGAACAAAAATGTGAGAAAAAGGGCATAATTAACCTGTTGCACTCACTATCAATTAAATAAATAATTTGTTAAAATCTGTGGTGGCTTTCTTCAGAGCTAGGAAATACCTAAAAGTACTGCTCAAAAAAAAAAGAAAGAAAGAAATACAGAGGCTGGTGAAGTAGCTCAGTGGACTAAAGGCCCAGTTAGGCGAGCACAGGGAGCAAGGTTTGATCCCTAGTCCCACATAATGTGCTGGCCCTGCCCCCAGGGCATACTGGCCAGCAACCAACTTCCAGGCTGGTGGCATGCCTCTAATCCCAGCATGGAGAGGCTGAAAACAGAAGGGTCACTAGAGTCAGAGCTGGGCAGTGCTACCCTGTGCCAATTACATAAAATGAAAAATAAATAAATAAATAATATACAGAGCCAAGTATGGTGGTGCATGCCTCTAATCCCAGCACTTGGGAGGCTGAGACTGAAGGAGCATGGTGACTTCTATGCCAGTCTGGGCTACAAAGTGAGCTCAAGGCCAACCTGAGCCGTATAGCAAGATCCTGCCTCCAAAATAGATAGATGATAGATAGATAGATAGATAGATAGATAGATAGATAGATAGATAGATAGATAGATAGGGTTTTTAAACCTGAATTCAGGTTTTTCCAGTCACCTTATTAAGGAAATATGGCTTAGAATTATTTTCTTTTTCTTTGGCGGTACTGGGGATTGAACTCAGGACCTTGCTCTTGCCAGGCAAGTACTTATTCTATTGAGCTATCTCCCTGGCCCTATTTCCTTTTTAATATAAGGAAAAAGATCCAGCTATAGAACTAAAAGCAGTTGTTTATCTCATAAACATTTGAATATAGTGCTTCTCATAACAATAAGTATTTCATGGTTATTAGGGAATAAATATCAATAGTAAGTAGAAAACACTGTGTTTTCAAGTAAATGCAATAATTCAATTGAAAAATGGGGATATAGTATAAGGACTTCACGAAAAAAGCTGGATATGTAACCTTAGTAAATTCAGTAATTATCTGGCTTTAATTTTTGACAAGTTGTGCCTTGGGTAAGCTTTGCTATTGCTATGATTCTGTGTGAACATGTTCAGATTGCTACAATAATAGCATTTTATTGACTAAATTCTTTTTTTTTTTTTCTTTTTTGTCCTTTATACCAGGGTTTAAACTCAGGACCTTGTGCTTGCCAGGCAGGTACTTAAGCCACTGAACTAACTCCCTGGCTAAATTCTCTGAGCATCTCATAAAACATTATTTAGTGATGATCTAGATTTTTTATTTTCTAAAACTTTTCTAAATAAAGGCATAAATGTGGATCTTTAAAAATTTTAAAGTATATATTATGTAACAGAAAATGTCTGTAATTATAAAAATTGTTTATAATATAACTGATTGTGAAATACTAACTTTTCAAATAGTTCCCTAAAGATTTCCTCTTTTCCTCTAGTAAAAATAATTGAGAGAAATAGGGTACCTTGAGAGAGCAATTGCCACATTTTTCTTCGCAGTAAGCAGTCTTAATGGCTTTTTCTACATGTGAGGAAGTCAGGAAGAAGGAAAGATGTTTTACAAGACGACCACATCTGCAAAAGAGCAGGGGTGGGGGGAAGAAAGTGTTATCCGGCATTTGCCTATTGCTCATACATCGTTTGGGCTAGGTATTGTGAGTACTTAGGTTTAGTGTCTTTCATCTAAGACTTTTTCAAGTCTTCAATAAACTTTCTTGGATGCAGCCTGCAAAGGAGGCTGTGTACTAGATCAGATCACAGCCAGACTACAATTGGTCTAATACTAGCATTTTTAAATACAGATGTGATGCTAAAATAAAAAGTTATAGTCAATCAAAAAATAATTTTGTAATTGACATATAAATTTTATCACATCTCAACCTACACTGATACATAAAAATTAGACTCTGGAACACATGAGCTTTGCATAACTGCTAAGATAGCACAAATGTCACAAAATAAGATTATACCATACCCCAAAAATCTCTAAGCCTTGGCCAGTAGTCCTTTTATTTAAAATAAATCTGATGCAACAAAAATACCAGCACAGGGGCTGGGGAGATAGCTCAGTAGAATAAGCACTTGCCTGGCAAGTGCAAGGGCCTGAGTTCAATCCCTAGTTCTGAACAGTGATTGGTTTGACGTAGATCTGGGAATGGATAATGGGAAGGCCTTCCATGCACAAGGGTAGCTTGGACACAATTTAAGGGACAGAAAGAAGGCTGCTGTAGTTTCTTGTTATATGCTATTTTGCTGCTTTGTTAACTTCTGCATGTCATGAAATATTTCTTTTCTGCCATGCCACCATACCCTGGAGCCAGCTAATTATGGACTGAAACCTCTACTAACTGAGCTGAGGGCTGGGGAGACAGTTTGTGGTCTAAGCAAATGGCTGACAAGCACAAGGACCCAAGTTTGATCCCTGATACCACATGCCATGCTGGTCCTGAAACTGGGTGTGGTGGCACACACCTATAATCCAAGTGCTGGGGAGGCTGAGACAGGGTCTCAAGTGTGTAGTGAGATCCTATATCAAAATAAATACATATTAAGCTGAAATTGCTCCAACCCATGCAGTCAGCAGCATCCTGAAAGAAGGCAACACACCAAATTAAGGAAATGTCTATTTAGTTCACAGTTTACAGAACTTCTAGTTTATCATCTGCTAGCTCCAAGGCAGGGTGTTGTGGTAAAGGGCAACAGTTTAAGGCACCAGAAGACGGCAGAAGCAGCAAAGGCGAAAACGGACAGGGAACAAGCAAGTCTCTTTTCTTCCTCTGTGCTGTGATCAGGCTACCCCCTGCGAGGCTGTAGCACTCATGCCATCTCTGCTTTCTTGCACAGGATGAGGATGTTTACAGAATGAGCTATTTAGTGGCTTCCTGCTCAATTGCTTAAACTTCTCAACTTTCTTCCCTTTGTGGGGGGGCGGGGGGCAGAACCAGGGATTGAACTCAGGCCCTTGCACTTGCCAAGAAAGTGTTTACTCCACTGAGCCATCTTCTCCACCCCTCTAAACTTCTCAAACTGACACAATGAATGTATCCACCCTAACATACTTTAGAGTTTTGAAATACAACTAGTTAGCCTTAAAGTTTATCATCTCAACATAAACAAATGTCTTCAAAAGGAGGTTATTCATCTGAACAATATTTAGATTAGAATTACCGGTGAAGTACAAATGAATCTTTTTATTTATGTAACCAGAATGTCAATTTACCTGGTGGGGCAGAGAAGTCCTTTACCTATTGGAATGGTAAACACTTTTATATACCTTACCTTCAAGACAGTCATTTTAAAGCTTTAGATACCAAGCCCTTCAATGGGCTTATTTTTGAAATTGAGTATTGGGTAATAAAGCAACAACAAAAAATATTGTTTGTTTTTGTACTGAGGATCGAACTCAGGACCTCATGCTTGCCAAGTAGTCACTATGCCACTGACCTATCGTCCCAGCTCCAAGTGTCTTATTTTAAATCCTTTACTATTGAATACAAAACAAACAAACAAACAAACAAACAAAAAAATAGTTGTTGCAAAATTCTAGAGGAGCAATAACAAGAGAGTAACAAGATACTGATTATGAAGACAAGATAGCTGTACTAAGGATTTAAGATCCATGGAATTTGGTGAGCAACCCAAGAAGGCAAGCATGATTAGAGCCACTCACACATGCCTGTCCACAGCACCCTCAAACACTGAAGGCAGCAAGGCCACCATACATGATGAGGTCTGTGATGTCTACAACAGAGAACAACTGGGGACAAGAGAGTGAAATGCTATTACATGGTTACATCTTTCTCCCAAAAGAAATGCTTTGTATAACACACAAAGGCTAATGTGGGACAAAACTGGGAGAAAACAGGTCAGGATCTGAATGATCGAAATTAAGGTGCTTGTGAACATATCTGTGAAGTGAACACCAGGTCATTGTGTTTCAGCTTCGGATTTAGGACTCTCAGAACACCGTTTTGTAGTCAAAGAACAGATGAGATTGCTCAGGCAGAAACTGAAGTAAGGAGACCTAAGGTGCCTTATGAATACAGATTTGTGTGTAATAACTAGAAAGTATACAGAGGGAAAATAAAGTAAGACAAAGAAAAGGAAAGATTTGGGAGAGCAGCAGAATACAGAGCTGAGAATACAAAATACAGAGTCAGTGGTCTTTTCAAATGATGAAAATATTTTTACAACTAATTTTTTCTTTCCCTTTTCCAATTTTCATTTTTCATTAGCACATATTTGCAGTGCATAATGATGACACTCCTTGCAGGGAGCTGGCACATGTACATAACACATATTAATTCTTTTTCAACTCCTAGTTACTACTTCTAAATGTTAAGGAGGGATTATATGAGATGAAAAGTGAATGTGGCATTTCACTTAATAAAAAACATTATTATATGTGGTGAAAGTAAATAAATACATATATCTAATTTGAGAGGGCATGGGTACATACCTGTCATAGATGAAGAGGTCATCTTTATTTCCATTTAAGAGTGTCCACACATCTGGTTGGTTTTGTTCTTGTTGATAAACAGATATTTGGTCTGAAACTTGATTTTTAAGATGTAGGTATTTTAACTGAGATTCGATTCCTTGATGATTAACAATAACATAGGAAATGTCAGAATAGCCTTCTTTATCCAGTTTTACGCGCAGGCCTTCAAGTCTGCAGTGTTTGGGGGAGAAACACATAAGATGAATGATCTCATTTAATTTCATTAGAGGTCTTTTCTCCCTTAACATTGTTTTCTCTTCCTGTGAAATTCATTATTTTTGACTGACCTGTATTTATTATTTATAGGTATAAGATTCTGAAACTCTTTTTTTAGAAATATTTAAAATTTTTTCTCAGTTAAAACCTTATAAAAAATGTTTCCACAAACATTAGCCCATTTAGTCCTCCAATTAATCTTCTGTCATATATTTTTTAAATTTATCTTATAGAATTTAACCAATGTTGAAAATCTGGTGAATAATCCAACAAGTATTTTTATATATTTATTAAATGACCCAAGACCTTTGATTGCAAGCATAGTTTGCATGTTACTCTGACAAAAATAAATTTTAAAGACATTTAAAAAAATAAAACTCTTCTTATAGCTGTCCCATTTGGAGGAGTCTATTTTAAAACATTTTCATTACACAAATAATACATATTTAGTAAAAAGTTTAAGATATAGGTCTACACAACAAAAGCTGTCCAAATAGCTCAGCAGATTAAAGCACCTGAAGCAGGCACAGGATCCAGGGTTCGATTCCTGAGCCTGCTGTGCCGGCCCCACTCCTGGGGCATGCTGAGATGGCAGTTGAGACCAGGCGTGGTGGTGCTCGCCTGTAATCACAGCTCTTGGGAGGCTGTAAAATGGCGGATCACTAGGAGTCCGATCTAGTAGTGAAACCCTGAATACCCTATTGACCCTTCCCTAAAATACAAAAAAAAAAGAAACCTGTTCAAAACAACCATAAACATTTTGATATACATTCTCTTGGTCTTTTCTAATTTATTCTATTCAAATACATACAGTTTTCCTCAAAATGTGACAACAAGTATGTTGCTTCCATTTGTGATTTCTGTACGCATACGACGTATTCAATAGCTTTTCCTCAACTATCTTTTGAGCTACAGAAAGACCATCTTACCTGGATGCCTGCATAATGCATGTTGATCAGCTGGCTTGTAAAAGAGCAACCACAGCCACTGTGCCAGTGATGTTCTGCATGGGATTCTGGCCTCTTATGCTCCATTCTGGAGGCTGCTTGCAATGGGAGCTTCTGCCCTGGCTCTCTGTTCCTCCACCAGGGAGGAGACAGAGAGCCAGGGCAAGCCCCAGACTCTGCCACATTCCTGGGATTGTCCTGTAAAAGAGAAAACTAGTAGCCTTCATAGATAACTGCATAGTCAGAACTGAATTTCTATAGACTCAGTATATAGTAATTCTACTTCTTTTACTACATAGCCCATACATTTTGCCTTCACTTTGTTGGGCCCAACATGCCACTTTAATTATATCCACTAAAAAGAGCAGGTTACAAGGCAGAGCAGTGGGAGGGTGTCACAGCACTATCTGGCTTAGCAAGACACTTCAGGAAGCATGCTATGGAAATGTGCCTCAACAGCCAGCCCGGGGCTTCACCAGAAGGTATACTTCTTTTCAAAAGTCAAGAATGCTGTTTATATAGTCATACAACATTCTGCAAACACAATCTGACTTGATTTGCAACATATCAAGTTCCGACTTCTGCTCTCTCAGAGTTGAAGCAAGTAAAATATGAGAAAGTGGGAAATTCTGTGCAGAAATGATAAAAGCCAACATGGAAAGGTCTCAAGAAGAGAAGAGCTAGCCTTCAGGGCAGTTTATCAAAGCGAGTTTGCTCTTGTTAGGCCTTTAGTATTTCAAAATTAAACCTTCCACATGAAGAAACACTTTGGCTATGGCTCACTTTTGTTTCCTATGCCTTAAAGCTTAGCTACTTGCTCCCAATATTAGAATTTAACCTATCAAAATATGAGATTTTCTGACATGTCATTATTTCCATGCCCATGATAATATCATCGAGGTGGGCAGAACCTGACCAGGAGAGTTGCTCCTCATATCACTCAAGGCTCCTTAAGTCCATATCCAGCCTATTATGGCTACTACTTCTCTCAGAAAGCTCCTGAAACTAGGCAACCTCTTCATGCATATAGGTACCCTTTTTTGAGCAGATAAGTTAAAATATTAAATCTCTGACAGAAATATCTCCCAAACTAAGGCCAGCTCTCTCAGCAGTCTGATTTTTTAATGCATTTAAAGAAGTGATGATAAAAGGGGTATTTCAGTGAGATGAGGAAAGAAAAATTCCACCCAAATAATTCAGACTCATTTCAATGGAGGAGTATGAGGAGAAAGATCAGGGAAAGACTCCAAAACTAAGAAATCAGTACATTTTTAGGCACTGATCTGATATTTTTCAAAACAACAAAAGCCTTTCTTTGGATAGGACTTGCGTTATAAAGTTACCTGACAGGCATCCAAATTAAAGATGGGTAGAAAGCTAACCCCCACCTCTAGTGGATATAATTACTTTAAATCTGATAAACTTTTGAGTTCATTAACAACTCCAAAAATCTACTTGCAGGGGAAACTTGCTAAGAGCCTCAACCCCCACAAGAAAGAAAGGGATAGAGACAGAGAGGTGATAATTGAATACATTTCAACTATTATTTAAATTAATTTTATTGAGAAATAGCAATGAGATAATTTCAGAACAGGTTAGTAAGACAGTTTCAATAATTAATACATTGCATATTGTTGTCTTCATAGTAGTTATTCATAGTACAAGATGTAGACATGATATCCTGTCCAAACACTATTAGTACAAATCTTCTCATTGAACTGAAAATAGCTGTATATCTATACTAACTATTGTGTATGTATGTGTGTGTGTGTGTGTGTGTGTGTATAAAATGTTTTTTCACCATCTCAACTATTTTAATATTTTAAATATTGTAATGTTTAGGACTGAAAATATAGTTCCGTGGTAGAGTTGTGGCCTAGGTTGTACAAGGCCTTAAGCTTTATCCCTGATACTGAAAAAAAAAAAATCCAATTTTCCAAGGGATATGCATCTACTAAATCTGGAGAATTTCTTTAGGATTCTATTTACATGAGAACACAGTTGTCCTTACTGTAGATAGTATTAATTGAGCACTTACAGAACCACATACAGGCCGCACCAGGCTATGGCTAAAGGACAGTTTAAACATCTAGGATCACACACGTCATTAATCAGAGAAACTGGATTCAAATCAATTGTCAGACCCAAAGCAACCTCTTGGCTACTGCACAACATACTGACAGCTTTTAGATAGGTCACCTTGTAATAACTAAGGCAACCAACCATATGCCCCAAGATGGAAAAGAACATTGGCATAATTTAACCTGTTTCATTTCTTAACAGAATGGCCATTTTCTAAAGTATAAGTTTACACAAGCTCTTGGATTTTATCTCTTTTGCTGCAAAAATTAATTTAGTTATTATAGAACCTTTGTCATGAAGACAGTAATTAATATTTTAACTTTGCCATGAGGACATAGTTTAGGTGGCTAAAGAACAAATATAAATGAAAAAAACTATTTCCCTCAATTACTGGAAAAATAAGCCATGGGTAATGGATGAAGGAATTCTTAAACTCAGATTTTCCTCTGCTCTTGTAATCAATAGGCTGTTCGACTTTATTGGCTCATAATAATTGTTACATAATAAGCTTTTGGTTTTAATTATAGTTATCAAACAGCTATATAAAAATGAGGATAAATAATAACACTAGATTTACTAGATCCATCCTAATTCAGTAACAAAAAAAAAACCTGAAGTAGTTGTAACTTTCACTAATCTCACAGCTTTTCAATGACAAAATTTAAGACTAGCTGGCCAGAGACAGACCCACATTTGTTTTTAATTTCCCACTAAAAGGCAGCCTCTGCAGACTTTATCTTCTCTGGGCTTCAGGTCAGCACCTGAAGGCCTCTTAATCCCTTGAAGACCCATTCTGTTCTTAAATGCGAAATTTTCTGTTTAATCACAGCCCACCACATTCTGACGTGGATTTCACTGATTTTAATTCCCTTAGAGGTGGCTTTGTGGGCAGCGCCTGCACCACCCCACCACCTGCTTTTCTGAAACTGCTCGCAATATCCCTAGATACTTCCACAGCACTGTAGAATGAGTGGATGTCAGTCTCTACAAATCCACAAGGCTCTTTTTCTCAGTTTGTCCCCACTCTGCCTGTCGGCAGGCAATACTTAGATTTGTTCACATCACATCGCCTGTTGAACCTCAGAGCCCCCGCAGAGCCAAAGCTTTGGCTTCTCCTGCTCTGCTGTGCTGAGCCACGCCCGGAGAGCAGGACAGAATCGAACATCAGCAGCGCCCACCAAGAGCTCTACCCACCACACCCGCGCTCAGTCTTCTGTTGTTTTCCTTATTAGTTTTATTTCCTTAATCCATCCCTTTCTAAGTCTATTCAAAGTCTATCACATTCAAAAAATATTTACCAAACTCCAAAAGAATCAACAACTGGAAAACAAAATCTCTACTTACCCGTCTCCCTCAGACCGGCCTGCTTCCTCTCACTCTGCTTTGCGGGGGCAGCTCCACAAAGGCCCAAAGAGAAACGCTGATATTTATAGTCCTGTTGTTTACTTCACCACCAGCTATAGTCCAAAGTCCGGGGCTGTCTCCTGCAAGCAGATGAGCCCTTGAATTGTGGCTATTGTTAAGTTAAAAGAAAGCACCAAGTCCTGCCACGCATAAAGTGGAGGAAAGGCTTTCAACAATTACAAATCTGTTTCCTATGGTTTTCAGTCACCCCAGTATTTAGGATTTAATGGTACAGTCGGGGGCGGGAGGAAGTGCAAAGAGTAGAGAAGGCCTCCAAGTCCTGTTTTTTTCCAAAATATAATAGGGAAAAGTTTTTGCTGAGCCAGCAAGTTAGGCTGCTGTCCTATGATTTCAGTCTGTTTTTCCTTTTCCTTCATGGAGATAAAGCGCTAACCTCACCTGCACTGTGACCTTTGTTAGAAAAAGTCACCTGTTGCTTCCAGTTATCTTGGTGTCTCATATTACAGAAGTGGCCATTGTTTTTCTATGTTTGCAACTGGAATTCCTGTAAGATGTCGCAGGCATTCTGCTCTTTTCTTTTTTAAGGAAAGGATAAAATAAGAAAATAGTCTCCTATAGAAGGAAGCCAAGCTCATTTTAATTGTCAACAACAGTTCTCCTCCTGCCAGACCATGTATCCCATGGATTGCTTAAATAACATAATATAAAATCTTTACAAATTTAAGTCTCTTACAAATAAAAATTGTTGATGATTGTTAGGCAGGAGAAAAGCATAGAAATTTCAAAGTGTACAGACAAAGTAGAAAAATTCCAGCTATATCATGGGAGGAAGTTGGGCGTAGTGGTGCATACTTATAATTCCAGCACTCTGGAGGCTAAGGCCATCAGATTGCCATGAGTTCAAGGTTAGCCCCGGCCTACATAGTGAGATCCTGTCTCCAAATTCCACCCCCATACACACACCACCAAAAAATTAAAAAAAAATGTGCAGGGAGGGAATTATTTCCTATACCTCTTGCAAACTGGCACACTCATGGTGAGAGAGTTAAGGAACAGTCTTCCCCAAACCTACATATTCACGCTTTCTGTATCCTGACAAAATCACAAACTGCCTTCACTGTTCAGCGACTCAGCCAGATGCAGGGTTTTCTCTGCGTGCTTGAACTCAAGCTCAGGGCTTGAAGATTCTCAGGCACTAATAAGTGTAGTTTGTTGCCCAAAACATGAAAGAAACAGAGTATGGCCCTGAGCCAAACTTCCTTGAAATGCATACCCTCACCTCCTCCCTGCAAGCCCACCTAGGTAGCATCCCCCATCCTTTTCTCATTTGTTGCAAGAATATGCTGCAGCACTAACAACCCTGACCACCTCTTTCTTTGCAATCTGTACCAGCACCACCTGTATGGCTTCAGGCACTCATGGGAACTCCTCTGCCACAGCTTTGGGATGAGCTCATCCTGGAGGCACAGCACACAACACAGTGGCACATGAGATCATCTCTGGATGACTTTCAATTAAGTCTTGCTTTTATCCAAACAAACCCTTATTGATTGCCATCCATGTGCTGGATACTGCTGTACAAGGTGCAAGAAATACAAAGAGGCCCAGACATCATCCTTTCCATAAAGAAATGTGCCAGTTTGCAAGAGTTATAGGAAATCTCTCCTTCCATTTTTTTTTTTTTTTAGTTTTTTGGTGGTGTGTGTATGGGGGTGGAATTCGGAGACAGGATCTCACTTACATAGTCCGGGCCAACCTTGAACTCATGACAATCTGATGGCCATGTAGAGGTCTTTTGAAAGCCAAATTCTGTTTCCTTGTACCAAGCAGCAGGTATTAACCTTTCCCCTTACCACATATCTTTAAGAATTGGCGGGGGGGGGGGGGTGGCATGTGGATGTGCTGGCTTTTTAAAAGAACCTCATGAAAAAATTTGTGCCGAGCAGATAGTCTCTGCAGTAGTTCATTTCTGTGGCAAACTTAAGTAGTCACAGTAGTGCATCTGCAACAGTATTCTACTGTCTCCTCTCTCCTCCCTGCAAAGCTTAGTCGGAACCTCCTGCCCAGAAAGGATTTTGCCAAGTGTGCAACTGACTCCAAAGTGAAGTATCCAGAAGTGTGTGTGTGTGTGTGTGTGTGTGTGTGTGTGTTCATGTCACTCTATGCTAACCACCCCTAAAGGCAAAAGGAGAAGACACAATATTGTAATGTATGAAAGCAACTCAGGCTTAGCTGCCTCTATACGGGGCAACCTAGGACCACTCAGCACTTTCAAGGAATCAGGATTTTCAGGCAAACATTGGATGTTCCACTAAACTACATTAAATCAAACAAATGTTTTTAGCTGCTTATGCCAGTCAAGATGCTGCATTTTAGATTACTGAGATTAAAAAGTAAGGAATTATGTAAAACTCTACATCCTTTGTTCTCAAAATCTAAAAAAGTAGACAAGTAAGTGGACCAAAGTGTGACTGTGTCTTGAACAGCTGTGAACACACGATTCTGTTGAAATATTAAAATGAAAAGTACTACAAGCAGCTGGAAATAGAGTAGGTATCATGGGGTCAGCGCAGTCAAGCAAGCTCAAAAGGCCCTTTATCTTGGGTTTACCTCTGACTTCTAGAACATCCAGAAAACCTGTTCAGACACTTGTGATTGTTTTAGTATTTTTGAATAATTATGATCTCCTAGTGAGTTACTCTAGCCATCATAACACAATCAGATATTAAGAGTGCTGAAAGTAACTAATGCACCATCAAGTTTACCTTTGTTTAGGGACACAATTTCTGATTGTAAAGCCATGATTAGACATCTCATACTATAAGCTCATTTTGTACCCTGAACATTTATTCCATAATGTTTTTCATGTGTATTTAGTCCATGTTCTTTGTTTGTTTTTGTCTTTTTGAGACAGGGTTTCACTATGCAGTTCAGGCTAGCCCTAAGCTCATCTTGTGGCCCAGGCTGATCTGAAACTTATAAAGATTCTCCTGCTTCAGCTTCCCAAATACTGGAATTACAGATGTGCACCACCACACCTGGCTTACCCCCCTTTTTAATAAGCATTTTATGAGCTGTAGACAATTTCTATGGAGAATAAGACTCAAGAGAGTTTGTAAGTTCATGATAAAAGAAAAGAGGGGCTCCTCACATCAGTTTATTAAAACTGATAAACCATGACTCTTTAAATAATTTATTAGATGAGGCAGATGATAATATGACATAGATCCATTAACTAACATTTGTGAAACACTGATGTCTCAAAATGTTAGAAAGTGAGGATGTTATTAATAAATAAAATACCAGCTTCTTTGGTTTAATTGGTATATTATATAACATACAAAGGGACATGAAGACATTCCAACCACTTATTTTCAATTAAATGACCATTTCCTTCCCTTGCACATAGAAATAATAGCCCAAAATGTCATCCTATGACTAGTATCAAATATAATATTGCTTGAGCAGGTCTACTAAAAGATTAGTAAACTGCTGATTATGTAAAGGATGCTTAGGAAAAAACAAGTTTGTTTTTTTTTTTATTTTTAAATAAGTGAGAACAACAGCTAAAGGAAGGCATGAGAACAGCAGGTTAGTTTAGGTAAAACCTAACACTTCAGATTCAAATGAGATTGAAATGCACTTAGAGGGGTGCTTTTCTTCAAAATCACAAATCTACAAATCTGAGAACTGTTCAATATATCAAACATAAATGCAGTTAGGGAGTTAAGATAATTTACAAAATTATCAAAATTTACTAAATTACTAGATAATTTCCTAATTTACCAAATTTCATTTGCCTCTAAGCACTTTCAGAAAATAAACATTGAAAAAGTTTTTGCAGGGCAAGAAAAATATCTCAGCCAATCTCAGGGAGCAGAAATCGATCACTGGTACCACATGCTGCACCCCACTGAACCAGCCACTGAGACTGGGTGTGGTGGCACATGCCCATAATCCTAGCACTGGGGAGGCTGAGACAGGAGGATCATTACTAGTCTGAGCTGTGTTACAAGATGCTATTTCAAATAAATATTTTTTTTTAAATATGTAGATAGGTGATGGATTTTCCTGTGAGATTTAAGAAATAAAAAGTCTTGATTTTGGAATTATAAAAATTCCTGTAACCCAAAGAACAAGATAATTTATTAAAGTAAATCATACGCTGATCTCTATCTTGAAATTACCTTATTGTGGGCATTGTCCCTAACCTAAACTGTCGTGTTACCAATAAAGCTCAAGTTAAAATTCATGTCCTCAAATATATAATGGATAGTTTCTATTATAGCTTGTCATTACTAATATTACCCTAAACCAGATGCTGAAAAGTCTTTATTCTTATTTTCCTTAAAACTTAGAAAGCTTTCTTTCATTCTAACATGTTATCCAGTTTTTAAAGAGAACAGGTTTTAAATAACTGACACACTGTTTCCAGAATCATTAATGTCATCTCAATTAAATGGATATTTCCCACTTACTTTTCTAGTACTCTTAATGTGCTGCTTCATTTTAAAGATATGTATACTATCAGAATCTTCCATGACTTGTGTTGATAATATCTAAAATATTAAGTATGTTTTAGTAGAACCTCTATGCAAATCTTGAGTTTTTGTTGATTGAATAACCAATTAAATGTAATGATTTTCAGCACAGTAGCCTTACGGAATGCTTATTAAAAATAATTCAACTTTAAAACAAAAATGATCTTAATTTGTTTCAGAACTGCTGGAAACCTGAGGTACAGGTGCTGTCAGGGTTAACTTAGTCCGACCTTTCCCTCTGACTTACAGATGACTATTGTCTTTGCAAAAGTGACTACATACTAACTGTAAAAGGAAGTTTTGACCTTTCACCTTAGTCTTAAAAACATGCCTATGCAAGGTTATCCAGTAATTAAAGCTCATATTCTAACTTTTTAAAGAAGCATAACAAAGCGTGTATGTGTGTGTGCACATGCATGTGACTTAGAACCCTCAACACTGGAGCATGACTCCAGGACAGCAAGCAGCACAAGCACTTGAAAAAGGACTCAAAATACACATTAACAACTGACAGTGGTTTTCCTTCAGTATAAGCATAATTCTTAGTTCTTTGGATTTTTCTGTTTCTTCTAAAAAGTCTAAAATAGTAACTGCTGTGTGTGTTTTGTCACTCTGTGCCAGTTATAAGTCTTTTGAGTAACAGTACACGCAGTCCTCCCAGTTACCATTCCTCTTGGTTTACTGATGAGAAAAATCAGCACAGAAATGGTGGGTAACTTGCTCCTGGCTCAGAGCTAGAGAGTACAGGAGCTGCAGTTCAAACTCAGAACTTCTAGTGGCCAAAAGTTGACTTGCTGCAGTGAATGCAGATTTGTGTTTCCTCATTGTGTATGTGTGTGCATGTGTGTGTGTGTGTGTGTGTGTGTGTGTGCGGGTGTGTGTGTGTGTGTGTATTTTAAGCCTAGGCGTATGCATGCTGAGACCTGATATACTACCGTACATGTCTAGCACCTAAACTTAAATTTCATTCTTTTGATTACTGGAGAACAGCCCTGAGGGCTGTTTTCCCCACACCCTCATTTGTGTGTGTGACACTGTGTGAGGAGAAGGCTCTGCATAGCTCCTTAGAGTATTGGCTAGCAACAGACTCAGGGCAGAAAAGATTCCAGATTCCTACTTGGAACCTAAAATTCTGATGGATTCCAGGAGATCATAACATGCAATTATAAAAATGTAGATTTGAAATTCTTCTAGTCAAACTCCATGTAGTAAATAATTCTGAAACCTCTCTCCTCTCCAGTCCAGCTTCTATTTGAACATTAGCAGGCCAGAAAGCTCACCACTCAAAGGACTGTCACATCCTTTGTTAGGTCTCTCATTTTAAAAGGAATGTGTCCTTACACGAATACGACCTCTCACAGTGCCAGGACCACACGCAGTAATGGCACAGAAAGGTGAGGAGTGTAAAATTAATTTGGCCTCCTTCTCTGTATAGCTCCCTTGTATGTTCAAGCTTTTTGTTTGTGCTACGACTCCACTTATGTCAGGAAATAACATAGGTGAAGCTAATACTTGAAAGTAATAAACTCCAGTGGAAAATGTCTCTGTGTTTCTTTAGTGCGCCCATAGTCTCGGGTCATTACATGTCCTAACATGCCAATAGTAATTAGATGGTGCTGGAAGGTGCAAACACTGCTATAAAAGGAACAAGGCCTTAAGTAGGTCATATTCCAGGAATCCAGTGTGTCGGTTCTCTGACCTCAAGCCACCCAATGCCGGTTTCTAGTGCCTATATCTTTAAGACTGTTACACATATTGTGAGCCTCAGAACACCCTGTGTTTAGTCTTGGCTGCCACTTCTGAAGTGTTCCAACTTCAACATTTGATTTGCCAGACACTGGTTTCTGGCTGTGCTCACATTTGGCATTTCCTGACGTACTGACCCCAATCCCTCCGTACTTAGCCTTTGCCTTCTGGACAGAGCTCTTACTTTTTGCCTGTTTAGATCATCATATTTCAACCTCAAAACTAGCAAGGCTTGTGCTTCTGAAGACTTGACCTGGCAGATGGCATGAACCCTAACTATCTCTCCCACTCTACTTCCTGCTACTTCTCAGTGTAGCTCCCATATACCATCTGAGGGCCTCATTTGCACAGGACTATTCCTACTTTGGTATCCTTGTTGACATCTTCCTCTTCCACAGAATGCCCTTCCTTCCTTCCCTCTGCCTTCTTGTTCAAACTCTAACGCAGAGTTAAATATTCAAGTTGACTGTGTTTGTAACCATCTCTCCTGCTTCTAGCCATGTGACCTTAAGCAGTTTACTTAACCTTGAATATTTGTGTTATAGAACCTTGAACATCTACATTTCCTACTATGAAACATAACACCTATTTCAGCAGTGTGGCTAACTGCCTGACCAATATATCTATCTTCCTCCTTTTTCCTCATTGCACAATCCCAAAGCAGTCATATGTTCAGATAAAAACTAAAACAAACAACCCAATAGCCTCCATTCTCAGTTTTGCCACTGGCACATCTATGTGACAGAATCTCTGTAGTAGAAGTCTGAAGTTTGTCGGGGACCTAGTATAGGAGAGGTCTTTTCCATACATGAGTATACATTGCTTTCATAGTCTTTCTGCTGGCATGTCAGTGAAATGTCTATATGGATGGGCAACTTTATAACCATGGGGCTAGAAAACTGAGCACTGAGAAGAAAGTCAGGAGAACTTGGAAACCTGGTGATTTCTTAAGCAATCATGTAACCTCCACACTGCCTGCTCTGGTCTGCTACTGTGTGAGGAAAGACAAGCCCCTGCTTGATCATGTGCTATGTGTGGGTTTCTTTTACCTTCTGGTTATGTCACTGCTATGAGAACTGAGCTATAAAATGTGTGTAGAAACCTAGCATGATGCCTGAAACAAGTGCTCACAAGAACTGTTGTTGTCATTTAAGACCCCCAACTTGAACCACATGACATCTAAGTGCTGACATTCAAGGCACTAGATATCAAAGAGAGGTCAAAGAAAATTCACTCCTACTTTTATGGAGTTTAGTATCTAATTGTGGAACAAATGCAATTGAGCAATAAATAGAAGATAGTAGAGAAATCATCTGGTTCTTAGAGTTGGTGAAGATTTCCTAAAGAGATGACCATTTGCCACAACTGTAATGGCATGTAAAGAGTTAGGCTGGTAAGGTTGGAAAAAGAGAACACATGCAAAATCTTCTGGAGAAGTGGTGTGACAGATAGAAGGAAATGAGCATAGCTCATGTAACTAAGCTGAAAGAAAGTAACATAACAGGAGAAATGGGGAGGCCACACAATGCTGAGGCATGTAGACCTCATGGGAGTCTCATGTAACACAATGATATTTGTATTTTAAGACATCACACTGGTGCTGAGTAGTGCCATATATAATGCATAAACCTCCTGAAAAGCCAATGTCTGCTCTTTCTACCACGCTCCCTTCTTATAGATGCCAAAAGTCTCTTGAGGTTTAGACCTGCATGTGCAAACATCATATTGTCTCCTTAGTGTGAGAACCTGAAAGATAAAATGGAATCTAAAGGATATAATAGATGTTGGGAAAGGGGAATGAACTTGTTCAAATGAAAAGAGTTACTGAGTTGAGAAGAAGTACAGGAGAGGGTGGGGAAAAGAGATTTATCTATGTAAATAAGCAGGATGGTTTGGACAACTGTACTGTGCATTTTTGTTGGTCTATGGAAAGGGGCATAATTTGTTTTCTTTCCTTTCTTCAATTGTTTGTGCTTTTGCTCTTCTTAATTTCTTATATGCTTGTTTTTTCTTTCTTCAAATTTTACATGCATGTATCTGGTAATATGACTACCTGCTTGGAAGACAACGTTATGTATTACGACAAATACTGTGAAATTCGTATTATTTTGTTAGGTGAAATTCTGCATCACTTGTAATCTTTTCTGTTTTAGTACGATTTTTTACTCTCTTTAAAAAATAAAAGAGGATTAGAGAAGTTATTTACATACTTGCACAGAATATTTTTCAGTTACACTCAAAAGTCTTTCTCTAAGATTGCTTCCTGATGCATATTTACCCTCCTAACCTTCAAGGAAGATTCGCAACACTTGTCTTGACATCCTAAGGACCACAATTGTATATTATGCTTTATTTCGTGTCCTGGATAATGGGAAATAATTTTTACCAAATCTAATGCAATTTAGGGTCACAATGAAAAGTTAGAAGTTAATTATATGGAAAAATGTCAAACGTCCTAAGGAGGGCACTTAAGGAATCTGAGCTCACTTGATAGACTGAGGAAAGCTGCATGACTGGAATCCTGGGAGAAGTTTCCTGGGGCACTGTCCTCTCCCAGAGTGTACACAAGGCCCCTCAACCTTAGGCCTATTAATCCCATATTTTGGTGAAAATAAATGCTGAAACTTTACTCAAACTTTTACTTGAATTTATTCTAAGGAAAGTCTACAGTTTTCTTTTGTGATCTTACTACACAGGAAAGGTTTTTGCAAAGTTGGAAGATAAATGCATGCCTAGCTATGAGAGACCTATACACAGAGAAGGAAAATAGTTTCTTTTTTCCTTCCCTTCCTCCTCATCCTACTCTTCTTTCCCTCGTTTCCTTCTCCCTTTCTTTCTCCTTTTCTTTTTCCTTCTCCCTAGAGAAAAATGGAGGAAGTCTTACAGTTTCTCTAGCATACTTGAGTCTTTGCAAGACTCACACTAGCCATTCTGTACTAACACAAAGAATAAGCTTTAGTACTACACACCTAGCACCTCAGCTGCCTGACACACAACAGGCAAGCAATAAAGCTGTTTGATCATGACATTCTTTATAACACAGATTTCCTATTATTGGTTTATTGCATTCTATTCCTAGAAATAAAAGTGACCTACTATACGGCTGTGTTTAGATGTCCTTCCAAAGCCTCACATGGTCACAGGTGGAGCTTTTTTTTTTTGCCCTTTTTTTTTTTTTTTTTTTTTTTTTTTTTTTTTTTTTTTTTTTTTTTTTTTTTTTTTTTTTTTTTTTGATGGAACCGGGGATTGAACCAAGGCCCTTCCGCTTGCCAGGCAAGCACTTATTCCACTGAGCCATCTCCCTAGCCCCACAGGTGGAGCTTTTGCAGAGGTAGCTAAGTCTAGAGTGTGCGACACTGGGGTTGGATTCATGCTTCCATGCTAGGGTGCAAGGCGCTAGGATTAAAGGCTTGAGTCCCACTTTCCCTGAGTAACCTGGATAAGATAAAAGGGATGGAGCATGCCATACAGTCACTTGCTTGTTTGCTTAAGCAGTCTCTTGTCTGCCATAAGCTGCTCAGTCCTCTGTGATACCTTTCTGTCAAGCCAACTTTGGACTGGAGTCTCTACAAACTGTGAGCTAAATAGACTGCTGCTCCTTTAACTTTGATTGAAGGATATTTTGTCTCCACAACCAGAAAAATAACTAAGGCACCCACAAATGAGAATGTGTGAGCAGCCTTGCCTCAGACCTCTTTTATTTGGGACACCTTCCAAAAGCACAGTTGGGCTTGAGAACACATTTCAAATTTACGGCGTTGCCAGGCAATAAAGGGAAACAAAACTCTTGCTGCTGACTCTGCACCACAGCTGCCAGATGTCTTGCTTAACTCGTGCAAAGAAAAACAAAGTGAAATTATGAAACAAAATACCTTAGAGACCACAGAATGGGGGTGGCAGAATTGCAGTTTGCTGCTCTAGTGCTTTTTGCGGCAGCTCTCCAGGGGTCATCCACAGTCCAAGCATACAAGTCTGAGACAGAGGTAGGCTGGTACCTTGTGGGACAAGCCAGTAGGAGACTCCATTCTTACAAAGTAGACCAGAAAATCTCTCTCCCAAGGCCACCTATACTACTACTGCCACCAAAGAAGCAGCCTGTGTCACTTAAAACTTTGCCTACTGAGTTTTCTTAAAATGCAAAAACTCACAAGAGCGCAGTGAGTCTTAGAAGCAATGAATTCCAAGTCTTCAGCCTGCTCAGGCCTTAACGGGGGAATGGAAGCACATGACACAAGTGGGGAAAAAAGATACCAACTCCAAGTAGGCAAGGGAAGGAAAGAGAGAAACAGAAGACAAAGCTGTTAAGTCCACATGGCTTAGTCCCATTTGCACCTCCCAGAGTGCAAGGGCCAGTGGAAGCTGTGCAGGGAATGGAATGAGGCAACAGGAGGTCATAGTCACTCAACCACCTGCAGCCAGCATAAGAGATAACTGCATGCTAGCCATGCATGCATCAAGATACCTCTCAAGTCCATGCAAGGCAAGGCTGACTCCACCTAGAGAACAATTGCTTCTATCCAGTTATACCTTATGGAGCTGCCTTGGCCTCTACCCAAAACTATAAGGCAGGAAAGAATATAAGTCTGCAACATACCTGTTAGCAGTAGTACTTTTTTCCACTAGTTCTACTATCATACCAAGTCAGCTCATCCAGTATTTGCCATGGATCCACTATAAGCTGGATATTGCATTAATGCAGATCTGCCACACAGGGTGTGGTGGCACATGCATGGAGTTCCAGCTACTTAGGAGGCTGGAACAAGAGAATCACAAGTTCAAGGCCAACCTGGACAACTTAGCAAGAGCTTGTCTTAAAATAAAAAATGAAGAGATCTTGGAATATAGCTCAGCATCAGAGCACTTGACCAGCAGGCATGTGGTCCTGGGTTTAGTCCTCACTACGATAAATTAAAAAGGTAGATCTGCCAGACACAGGCTATTGCAGTAAGCTGGAAGATCTTTTGTGCTGTAGTTGTCCAGCAACAGGGATGTGCAGCAGGCAGTGACAGAGAAGCATAAAAACATACCAAGTTGCATTGGGCTCTTTGGGCATGAGGGGTGGGTTTTCTCCTGTCTCCCTGTCACTCGCTTCTTCACAGCCAATTGATGTGCAGCTATGAATAGAAAAGGCCCTGTGATGCCACAGGCTGGTCCTGTATGACTTTTCTGCCAACCAACTTTTCCCAGTATGTTTGAATAACCATGAGAAACAGATGGCAAACTGCTATCTGGAAACTTGTGTACAAAACATCATCCATGCCATTGGTCCAAAATCCACTTGCAAATTGGAGTCAGTAGAGGATTTTAAAGCAAGTCATTCTTTGAGTTTCATCCCATTCCAAAATTCTAATTTCAAGATTCTAGTTTATTTTAGATAAGGTCCAGTTTTTAAAGAAAAAACAGAATACTGTTGTGCAGCCAGAGTTGCAAATTACACTCTAGGCCATTCTATAAACTAATGTTATGAATAAATTATGATTCCACCCTCCTCCCATTAATAGCACTAATTAACGGAGGTGGCTTATGTCCAGATCCTAGATCACCCACATACTCAGAGATTTCTAACACTTAGCACTCATCATATGGTTAGATGCATGACCAAGATCTTTATAATAGGAAAAATACTCAGATAATAATGGAAAAAGGCACAGCCAGGATCCAGAAAATCTACACATGGTCTTCTATACTTTCTCCTGTAAGGAATTAGACTTCAGTTTGTTGCTTTCTCTAGCAACAACATGTGTGCAAAGTTTCTGCCCAGGAAATCCCACTACAGACACAGAACTTAACATCTTTATTGGAGGTTGGTTGAATCTGCTGTCTTCCTACTATGTGCCAAAATTCCAGATTCCCAGAAGGAAAGCATGAGTTCAGCATAAGTCACATTGTTTGTTTTAATAGTTTAGACACAAAGAATCTCCTTTACCAGTTCTAGGAATTGTAAGAACAATGAAGACACCAGCCCAGAACCCAACTTGAGAGCAGGTCTTTCCAAAGACAACGGCCTCAGGCACATAGCCCAAAGATGATGATCACCAGTCAGACCAATTAATTCTCTCAGAAATTTGACTAGGGAAATATGAAGAGCCTCAAGTGACTGATTTAAGGAGAAGTCACCAGACACAAGGGAAACAAGGACTAAGAGCCCAGTTGAGTCTCATGGATGACAATGTTATAGTAAGGAGAACAAACTGCAATGGTGAGAATTCAACAAAACTTAAATACAAAGAACTGAAGACCCAACAAAATATTAGCCTTTTCTAAGGTTTCACAGCTAGCTATAAACAGAGTAAGAAGCAGAGCTCTGATCTCCAGGTTCCTACTCTAATTTATTACCAACCAAGACTCTTCCTTGTTGTCTTCACCCATGCAATAAGATTCAGTTTCCAATAATATCTCTTGATTATCTTTAATGCTTTAGTATTTTTTAAAGTCTGTTGTTATTCCCAGAAAATAATAACATTCACGAGTATGTAGACTTGTGATTGTGCAATAGATACATAATTTATTTTCAAATTTGCTAATGTTTGCAGACTAAGGTCACATGTCCCTAAAGAACAGGAAGCTGTGCTCAGAATTTGTACTTTTGAAGCTGTAAGGATAAGTCAGCACAATGTGCTGATTGCTGTATTTATTTAAAAGATAATTCAATCTTCATTTTTAAAACTATTTCAATGACAGTATTTTATTTAAAGATGGTAAAGTTTGCCTGCATAATTCATTTATGGAACAGTTAGTTCATCTATGAGTTACTGAAAGAGAATTTAGTCAACTATTAGAATTGAAACACCTCCAGGGTAGATATTTTGGAGGGAGACAAAGGAAGATGCTTTCAGAGAATTTAATGTGAAAAAAAACTATATAATTATATTAATAAATATATTTAAATATATTTAAAACAATAAGCACTAGGTTATACAATGAATCCTACAAGATCACAAGAACTCAAGGATGAGAAAGATTAGTAAAGAGACAAAGCTGGCTCCACAAACATTTCTGACCATGCATTTGTGCTTGGAAGCAGGTAAAAAAATCATCTGCCCCTGAGAGGTTTATTAAAAATGCAAATAAGCCTTAGTACAGATTTGCTTTTTATCTCTAATTCTTCCATGCACACAATGAGTAAACTCATTCAGCACATCCTTAAGGGTCTCTGCAAAGGATGCAAGCACACGTGTGTTACTTAATTTCTTAAAGCCTATTTCCCCATCATTAAGATGATATTATTAATATAACCCAGATAACATCAGGTCACTTCTCCTCTCATTTCATAAGGTACTCCAAGATGAAACAAAGATTCTGCTCAATTCTTACCATATAGTTGAAGCAACAAAATGTGTGCATATACAAAGAAAGGAATATAAATATCTAATTTTTAAAAAGGTAGGGGTTAAGGTTTTCTGTAGCCTTTTTTTTTTTTTTTATGTGTGTGTGTGTATTTAATCCAGGGTCTACAGGACCTCATTACGCAGGTCAGACTTGTAGTGACCCTCCTGTTTTCAGCCTCCCAAGTGCTGGGATTATAGGCCTGTGCTGCCAGGCCCAGTCTCAATGCTATCTGGGTGCACCCAGGGGGCAGGTCCTACACAGCATGCTGGAGATCAAAACCCATTGCTGCACTCTGCCTAAACAGCTATTTTACTCTGCTGAAGTTAAAAATCTCCGTATGCAGCTCAGAGTTAGGTCCTGATTTAAGCCCTCTGACCACAAAATAAATAGCTAATAATAAATAATTGTAAAATAATAATAAATTTGCCGGGCGTGGTGGCGCATGCCTGTAATCCCAGCACTAGGGAGGCTGAGGCAGGAGGATTGTTGCGAGTTCGAGACCAGCCTGAGCTACAAAGTGAGCTTAAGGCCAGCCTGAACTACACAGTGAGACCCTGTCTCAAAAAAGACAAAAAAATAATAATAATAATAATAATAAATTTGTAATTGTTATAGAATTTACAAATTGTAAATGATTTGAGGAAAATTATCATCCGCTACAGATCCTATTCATATAAATTAAAATAAAATAATAATATGTACTTTTATACCCATAAAATGTCAAAATATTCCTGAAACTAGTACATACAACTACAAAATCATGGCTTGGAGGCAGATGTAGGACAGGGTATGACATCAACTATAGATGTAATTCATCTCTATAGAGAACAAACTTAAAATGGCAGAATGGAAATATATATTAATCAATAGATACAGACAGCCAGTTCAAATTTTTGAAAAATTTATCAGTTGACTGACCAGATTAGATACAAAAGTTACCTTTCTTTTTATATAGGTCATGCTTTAGCTTAGTCTTAACCATCCAGCAGAAAAGTACAGCAATGAGGTATATAAAGTAAAGCCATATTCATATACTGAGCTATGAAGGGCTCAAGTCAATAACTTCTGTGGATAGCCCACTACTATTGTGCTGGATTGTGTTGGATTGTTTTGCTGAATTCATGCACCTATAGTATGTGGGTGCCAATGGAATACCCATCTCAAACAGGACTGAAGGAAGAAAGGAGATATAGAGGAAGGACCATTTTGTATCTGTATATGCAGAATAGTTAGGATAGATATACAGCTCCTTTGTCTTAATTCAATGAGAAGAAAGATTTGTACTAAGAGTGTTTGGACAGGATATCCTGCCTGCATCTTGTACTATGGATAACCACTAAGAAGATAACACTGTACAATACATTAATTATTGAAATTGTCCTATTAGTTTTGAAACTGTCTCATTGCTATTTATTTCTCAATTAAAATAAAACAAAAATTTATCAGTGAATATTTTTAAAGAGCAAGTTTCTGGTGCTTTAATTGGAGGGTCTAGCTTGATCATGTATGCTATAATCACTGAGCTTCCATTGGATAAAGAACTTGCTCAGTAGTGTAAGTATGGGGCAGGGAGATGGCCCTGTGGAATAAGCCCTTCCCTTTCAAGTACAAGTTCTACAAAAAAAAAAAAAAAAAAAAAAAAAAAAGATAGGCTCTTTAGGCTGGGTAGATGGCTCAGTGGAATAAGCACTTCCCTGGCAAGAGCAAGGGCCTGAGCTCAACCCCCAGTTCCACCAAAAAAAAAAAGCAGAAGTCAGTATTGTAAGTATGACCTAGGCTCTTCCAGAACCAGAATTAAATGCCATGCTGTTTTCTATTGCTCCAGGGGCGTGTTCTCATGAGACACTTGAACTTTGGGCATCTGAGTCAGGCTCACCAGGGTCCTTAGCAATCACAGGCTGTCTGTATCAGCAGTCAGAATGACCCTGTGATCTGTATTATGGTTATTATTCAAATTCTCCTGGAAAAGTGATCTCAGCAATCTGTCATAATCCTTCCCAAGCCTCTATTATAGTTTACACTTATCATTTTCATAGTCTAGCAGATAACTGTCATAAAACAATATACAGTATGCCTGTATGACTGTCATTTTTATAGCTACTATATAGATTATTGATCTACTGCTGTCTGGGGATGGGTATTTTTATTTGTTTTAATCTGCTATGATAGGGTCCTTACCGGTCAGTCTAATTCCTTCAGTTTACAGGAAATGAGGCCCACAAAATGAATTCTTCCACTTACAATGAATAAGTAATGAAGCTGAAAATCAATTTCAAATAACTATCATTTTGAAATAATATTTGCATTCTTGAGAAGTTACAGAATGAAGTATGGGATCTGTGAAATGCACACAAATATTAATCATTAAGACATCATTATTTAATCACTACAGCGGAACGTAAGTTTAATAGGCACTTAAGGCTATACCGCTGGTGGGATTTGTGTCCAGCCTGTGCCTGTCAAGGCAGTCATGCAATGCAAAGACTAACCCAAGAGATACAGACCTTGGTATGAATGCCTTGTGCCAAGAGTCTAAAGCAGGCCTGCTGTGTGGACATCAGCCCTAAGAGCCTTAACCAGAGCTTTAATGTTGGTTACATGGTTAGAAACATCCAGCTTGAAATTATTAAAATTGCCAAGATCATCTGCTGTTCAGTTAAAGAAGCACCAGACTGCAGAGGACTTTGAGGAAACACAAACGACAGATAGTTCTAGGGCTTCACTGCTCAAGCTTCAATGCACGTATGAGCCTGGGAGGGATTTTATCAAGACGAAGTAGGTTTGGGGTGTGACCTAAAATTTCTCATGTCTAACAAATGTTTAGATAATACTAAAGCTTCTGGACCAACTACCCTTCAAGTCACTTTTCCCTATGCTTAAAACTCTCTCAGATCTATTATGACATTAGGCTTGCATTCTAGTTGCCAGAGAATATAGGAAACAGGTGGCTTGCATGAGCAACCCTCACAAATGAAGGCTGTCTTGATGTTGACCTAGTGTAAAAGCAATGACTGTTGGGAGACAAGCATTCAAATGAAGATTTCACCGGAGCTTTCACAGACCCAGAGCACTATTAGCAATTGCTTAAATCCCTCAACTCTATAATTTAGAAGGGATGTTTCATAAACCATGAGACTAAAGAAGTAAATTAAACAGGGAAAGAATGAAACAGAATGAGAGGATTCAGATCTAGTATTAAACTCCAGTTATTCCAATTACTGTTTGTGTGACCTTGAGAATGTTGTTTAAAGCCATTGAGACTCAATTTCTAAAATTGTAAGAAAGAAATAACATTCAGAATAACCAAGTCATGAAGATTTTGCATATTATGCTACACAGAGCTGGTTCTAGCCTCATTATGGTCTGAAGGAGTTTATAGTTGTCATCCCAGGGATAAATTATTGAAATTCTAATAATTAAATCACAATCTATCACTTTATATACAACTCAGGGTGAAAATAGAGATACACACACCTCTCCTACGGTCCCACATGTCCTGTCACATTGCTTCACAGGCTACACATCCATACCTTGGCTAGACCCACTGTATTGCTTAAACCTAGTTAAGTGGGTAGAGTATTACCAGCCCTGTAGATTTCAGGGCCAAGTTTAGCCAGAATAGAGACAGCTGGCCTTTCAAAGAGAGTTATCTGGTGGTTCTTCACATTAATCAAGATAATAATAATGTTATTGTAAACTAAGGGTTCCATGGATAACTTTATTGAGAAAATAAAAGTTTAAAGGAAAGTAATAGCCGGGCGTGGTGGCGCAGGCCTGTAATCCCAGCACTTGGGAGGCTGAGGCAGGAGGATTGTTGTGAGTTCGAGACCAGCCTGAGCTACAAAGTGAGCTTAAGGACAGCCTGAACGGCATAGTGAGAACCTGTCTCAAAAAGGCAAATAAATAAATAAATAAATAAATAAATAAATAAATAAATAAATAAATAAAAATAAAGGAAAGTAATATGTGGATCTTACTGGTTTCACCCTTGACTTTTAAAATTTCACCAACTCTATTTCAGAAAACTGCTGGCATATAATTCTATACTCATTCCCTTCTCCAGATCTCAGCTAAAATGGATCACAGTTCATCTCATAGTATTCCTGTCAGATAGCTAAGTTGACACCTGAGAGAATACTCCTTGCTGTTAAAGCACATTATAACACATAACAAAATTATGAAGATCCTGAAAATAGTGTGTGGTGATCCCAGCACTCAGGAGGTTGAGGCAGGAGAATCCCATGTGAGTTTGAGATCAGCCTAGCCTCCAAAGTGTGCTTAAGGCAATCTAAACTCCATAGTGAGACCCTGTCTGAAAAAGAGAAAAAAAAGTGATATCATTCAAAGTAGTCTTTTGGCTTTTCCCAGCGTTCTCTGCTCCTGCCCCATGGCCCCAGGCCCAGCACAGCTCGGCTGGTGAGTGAGAACTGCAGGCCTGCTACACTAGAGAGACCTTTCTCAGCGTTCTCCAGTTGGCCCCAACCCATCACAGCCTGTGTGGTGAGTGAAAACATCCACCACCTTTCTGGGAGTCCAGCAGACCCGCCTAAGCCCAGGCCTGGTGAGTGTGTGACAGAGCTTCCGTGCTTTCTTGCCCCCCAATACCCCTCTACACACAGCCTAGGCCTGGCATACAGGCCTGGGGAGAAACTCTGAGGCTGAACTCCTTGCACTGAGACTAGGATCAAAACCACACAGCTAATCCAGAAACAGAGCGTCTTCACAAAGGGGCACAACAGGCTCACCTGCAAGGACAGCAACAGGAAGGAGGTGAGCACAGCAGCCAGACCCAAGCCAGGCACAACTACATGAACTAAAACTTGGTGTAACAATACCTGAATAGATGCTAAGTGCTAAGGTTAGAACTGCAGCAAAACTCTACACCAAAAGTAGAGGTCAGAGCTATAAGTCACGATAAAAACAAGGAGCCAAATGCAATCTCAGGCCTCGAGCCCACCAATGATATGTGCAGAAGATACTAACTCAGCTAAAATGAATGAATTAACAGAGTCGGAAGCAAGGAAACAACACCAGAAAGGTATAGAGGAATTAAGACAAGAATTAATGCCTGAAAAAATAAAAGAAATTTTTGAACACATAGCATCAAAAGTAATCAATCAAATCTGGAAACATATGGGGGAAACCCAATGCCCACTCAGAACAAGCACAGAGAACACTATTCCAGCTGAAACATATGAATTAACAGCATCTCAACCAAAGAAATAATAGCAAAAATGTAAAGAAGAACTCAAAGAAGAAGTTTTGAAATAAAAAAGAAATCTTTGAAATCATAGCCTCTCAAGTACAGAATCAATTCTGGAAATATTGAAGGAAACCCAATTTGGAAAAAAACTCTGCAGTGAAAGAATTAATACCTACCTCTAATGAAGAAATTGACAAAAAAAATAGAGGAGATTAGAAATATGACAGATTCCTTGAATGAGCAATACAGGAAAGAAATAGATTGAATGAAGCAGAGTCAAAGAGCTATAGATGAGCTTAAAACTACAATCACGAGTCTACAAAACTGTTTGAGTGAAAGCAAAGACAGAGTCTCAGATCTTGAAGACGCTGGTGTAGCTAGTGAAAAGGTGAGAAAAGATCTCATAAAAACAACTAAGATGGAGGAGAAAATAATCCATCACATGCAAGATGATGCCAAGATGAACAATGTGAGACTAATAAGCATCAATGAGAAAGAAGGAGTCAACACAAATGATATAAACAGAATATGGGCAGAAGTAATAGCAGAAAACTTCCAAAATAAGAGGAAACAATCTATTATTCAGGTAACTGAAGCATACAGAATACCAAATAACTTCAGCCCAACCAAAAACACACGCAGATGTGTAATAGTCAAGATCCCAGAAACATACTAACAGGTTCAAGAGGAAAGAAGCAGATCACATTCAAAGGAAAACCCATCAGAAATACAGCCAACTTCTCTTCACAAGCAATGAAGGCAAGGAGAGCATGGAGCACAGAACTTCAAGTCCTCTATGAAAACAAATTCCAACCCAGACTACTATACCCCGCAAAACTCTTTTTCAAGTTTTATAGAGAAGTAAAATACTTCCATGACAAAGAACAACTAAAGAATTTCATGACAATGACCAGAACTCCACTAATGAGAACAGAAAGAACCCACTAAAGAGGGCAAACAATTAAACATAGGATAAAGAGGAGCAAACAACAGCAGGTAAATAACATGACCATCATAGATCAACAAATTTCAAATATAACCATCAATATAAATATACTCAATTGATCAATAAAGAGAAATAGACTGGCACAGTGGATTAAGAAACAAAAGCTAACAATATGGTGTATTCAAGAAACACTCTTAACTTAAAAGGACATTCATAGGCTTAAAGTCAAAGGGTGGAAAACAATACTGCAAGATCCAGTATGGCAAAAAAAAAGCAGGGATAGAATCTTGTTCTCAGACAGTCTCAACTTCAAAACAAGAATAATCAAATGAAATAAAGGACACTATATACTAATTAGAGGAAGAATTCAACAGGAAGAGGTAACACTCATAAATATGTATGCACCAAACACAGGAGCACCCAACAATTTAAAACAAACCTTAATGGACATGAAAAAGCTAATATCCAATACTGCAATCTTAACAGGAGACCTAAATACCCCCTTATCCCACAAAGACAGGCCAACTAGACAAAAAATTAGCAGAGATGTAGTAGAACTGAACCACAGCCTGGAAAAAATGGACTTGGTGGTCATATACAGAGTGTTCCACCAAACCACAGCTGAATACATGTTTATTTCAGCTGCACATGGATCATTCTCTAAAATAGACCACATACTGGTCCATAAGTCATGCTTAGGTATATGCAAGAAAACAAAAATAATCTCGTGCATATTATCTGACCACAGTGCAATGAAACTGGAAATAAATGACAAAAGAAACCAGGAAAAGCACCTACATACATGGAAATTAAACAACCACCTACTCAGCAATCACTGGGTTACAGATGAAATCAAACAAGAAATTCAACAATATCTACAATTCAATGAAAATTTAACCACAATTTCTCAGAATTTATGGGATGCGATGAAAGCAGCTTTCAGAGGGAAAATCATAGCAATGAACTCACACATTAGGAAAACAGAACAGGAACAAATAAACACATTAATGCAACACCTCCAACATCTAGAAAAAGAAGAGCAAGCCAAACCCAGAATCCAATGACAAGAAGAAATCATAAACATTAGAGCAGAAATTAATTGAGTTGAGATGAAAAAAAACAGTTCAAAGAATCAACAAATCAAAAAGCTGGTTCTTTGAAAAGTTAAATAAAGTTGATAAGCCAATCGCTAACCTCATCAAAAAGAGCAAAGAAAAAATTCAAATATAAGCAAAGGGTGTAATCACCACAGACCCAGTGGAAATTCAGAAGACTATCAATACCTACTTCGAGAATCTTTACACATACAGAATAGAAGACATAGATGAAATGGACACATTACTAGAAAGGTAAAAATTACCAAAACTAAATCAAAAAGATAAAACAGCTCTCAATAAACCAATAACAGCCAAAAAAATACAAAATGTAATAAAAAGCTTGCTGACAAAGAAAAATCCACATCCTGATGGATTCACAGTTGAATTCTATAAGAAATTTACAGAAGATATAATCCCTATAATCCACAAACTCTTCAATGAAATTGAAAAGGAAATAGTCCCCCCAAAATCCTTCCTGGAGACAAGTATTATACTGATACCAAAAGCAGGGAAAGGTACAACTAAAAAAGAGAATTACAAGCCAATCTCATTCATGAACATAGATGCACAAATCCTTAATAAAATCCTAGCAAACAGAATATAGCAAATCATCAAGAAGATCATACATCATGACCAGGTAGGATTCATCCCAGGGAAGCAAGGATGCTTCAATATTCAAAAATTTATAAATGTAATACACTACATCAATAGAGTGAAAACTAAAAACTGCATGATCCTCTCAATTGATGCAGAAAAAAGGCTTTTGACAAAGTCCAACACTCATTCATGTTCAAAATCCTTCAAAAAATTGGAATAGAAGGCCTCTACTTCAATTTGATAAAAGCCATCTATAACAACCCAATGGCTAATATAATTCTAAAAGGGAAAAACTGAAATCTTTTACTCTTAGATCTGGTACAAGACAAGGATGTCCTCTATTATCCCTCCTATTCAATATAGTTATAGAACCATTTGCTACAGCCATAAGACAAGAGGGAGAAATAAAATAATAAGAATAGGTAAAGAAGAGGTTAAATTATCACTGCTTGCAGATGACATGATACTTTACTTGGAAGACCCAAAAAACTCCACCAAGAAGCAACTAGAATTGATACAGAAATTCAGTAGCATAGCAGGATACAAAGTCAATACTCAAAAGTCAATAGCATTCCTCTACAGAGCTAACAAACACACTGAGACAGAAACTATAGAAACATTACTTTTTACAATAGCACCACAGAAAGTGAAATACCATGGAATTCACTTAACCAAGAAAGTCAAATGTCTTTCAATGGAAAATTACAGTACCCTAAGAAAAGATATTGTACAGGATTTCAGAAAGTGGAAAGAAATTCTCTGCCCCTGGATAGGAAGAACTAACACCGTCAAGATGGCCATACTCCCAAAACTGTTGTACAGATTCAATGCAATTCATATCAAACTACTAACAAAATACCTCCTAGACCTAGAGAAATCATTCTTACAGTTTATTTGGAACCAGAAATGACTTAGAATAGCAAAGACAATCCTGGCCATCAAACACAGGTCAGGAGGCATTACAATTCCTAACTTGAAATTATGCTACAAAGCTACTGTGATAAAATCAGCATGGTATTGGCAACAAAATAGACCTCAAGATCAAAGGAATAGATAAGAGGATGCAGAATCCCCTATGAACACACTCAAACATTTGATCTTCGACAAAGGAGCCAAACATACTTACTGGAAGAAAGATAGCCTCTTTAACAAATGGTGCTGGAAAAGTTGGCTCTCCACATGCCAAAAACTAAAATTTGACCCACCGTGCACTAAACTAAAGTCAAAATGCATTAAAGATCTAAACATTAAAACAGACAATCTCCTGTAAGAGAAAGTAGGAGAAACTCTTGAAGACATAGGGATAAGCAAAGAGTTCATAAACAAACATGTATTCACATGGGAAACACTTGAAAGAATTAACAACTGGGACCACCTGTTATTGAGAATTTTTTGCATGTCAAAGGAAATTACCATCAAAGTGAAAAGACAACTCACAAATTTTGAAAAAATCCTGGCTCATAAGCAGTCAGACAAGGGTATGCTCTCTAGAATTTATAAAGAACTGAAAAATATCAGGGCCCCTAAATTTAAAGACCCAATCCAGAAATGGGCATTTGAGATGAATACACACTTCTCAGAGGACGAAATTAAAGAAGAGAATAAATATATGAAAAAATGGTCACATCATTAGTCACCTGTGAAACGCAAATTAAAACAGCACTGAAATACCATCTCACCCCAGAAAGAATGGCTATCATAAAGAAATCAACCAACAACAAATGTTGGAGAGGTTGTGGGGAAAAGGCAACCCTTCTCCACTGCTGGTGGGAATATAGACTGGTGCAACCATTATGGAAATCAGTGTGGAGACTCCTTAAGAAACTTCTTAAGAATGATAAATCCCATTCAAGCCAGCTATACCCTTACTGGAAAATTTCCCAGAGGAACTGGAAACATCATATCATGGGGATATATGTGTACCTGTGGTTATAGCAGCACAATTTTTGATATCCAAATCTTGGAAACAACCAAGATGCCTGTCACATAAGAAATGATTGAAAAAGATGTATTTTTATACAATGGAGTATTACACAGCTGTAAAGAATGAAAAACTTGAATCCTTCATATTTAAGTGGATGCCATTTGAAGACTTACTTATAAGCAAAATAAACCAGACCCACATGTGCAAATATCGTATGGTCTCCCTTGTATAACTCAAAAGGAGAATTGCAAATAGAAATGTATAACACAATTAAAAGGAAAGCGAGAACTTGAGGATTGGACAATGAGGAGAGGGCAAGGAGAAATGCTGAGAAACATGACAGAGATAATACCATTCACTTAAACACACTAGATGGGTAAGACAATGATCCTGATTCACATCAGAAGATGTTTGAAACTAGCAGTTAAGTGATAGGATTCTCACCCCAACTAATTATATATGCTGATACCTATGAAACAAGCAACTGCACTGAATTTAACAAAGTGTAATAGAAGGGTCACACTCCAAATGCCTACCATTCTGGTCTTCTAAACATGTACTTCTTGTCATGAAGCTATCACTATACTACCCTTTTTTAAAGGCTAGTAAATGAAAAATAAGACAAAAGGTCACAAGACAGTCATGCTACAATGCTACTGTGCTGTATATGGATGGATTTCTAAATATCTATGTAAATATACGTAAACGTTCATTCCTGTTTTTTAAAGTTTTTGTTCTTCTTCATATTCTGTACAGACTTAGAGTTAAGTATCTCAATACTTGATGGAAAATACATGCTCCATGTTATGCCTATGATGTCTGATATTTAGACTAAAAGTGTGGGTAAACTGAACTGCATATATTGCAGGGTAATAATAAACTTCTCTTCTGGAGGGTTAACAACCTAAGTTTGCAGATCAAAAATTGGAGGAAAAAGAAAGGCTGCAAGGTCAGCCAACATTCTGGCCCTAGTCTTCGAAGGTCAGTGAATACTCAGGATATAGAAGAACCTGTACTGCAACATCATGCAATTCAGTAGTGCCCCAAATTTTCTGATCAAAGATATTATGGGGCCACAGAGGAATGTGATCAATGATGTATAGTGTGCCTAAGGAGAGTCACATGGAGAGAAAACTTTCTCTCAGGCTTCCACAGAGAGCAAACTGGTCAAGCAATGGCCGTGACTCATCCACAAGGCTGACACTGACAAGGGATCTACAATGTGTGGTACAGGGTTACAGGATAAACCCTGAGGGTACCTGACTGACCTTATCTGATACAAAAGTTACATTTTTTTATATAGGTCTTGCTATTGAGATAGAATCTAATGTTTTGGGATCTGTTGCTTCAGCTCTGATGTGTAATCTTTCAAATCCAGGAAGTGATAGCCTGTATCTCAAGGCTCAATCCCAGCTGACAGCAAGGAGCACTAGGTCTTTGTCCTATCTCGACCCGGCTCATATTAAAGAGCAGCAGGTATGGGTTATCAGGGGAACACACATGCTGTCTTCAAAAATTACCACCAGCACCTGAACTAGACCAATAAGCATCTCTTAAGGCCAATTGAAAGGACAAAGAGTACTGTATTATCAATACAAGGAAATAGGGTCAGGCTTAGCAAAAATGGAGACAATCGCTCTTCTTTCAAGGAGAGCTGCTCAGGTGATCATCCACAATTCTATATTCTGTATTTCATTAGATATTCACATTTCCTCAAGGGTCCTGCAAGTGGGGGGAAAAGGTTCTCATCCTGGAGCTGTTCTGGTCCCCACCAAGTACATTTTGTGGTGCCAGCTGTCATAAGCATAGAGCTGCTTCTAGCAGTCTGTGGGGGGAGAACAAGAATGATACTGAAAAGCTTACTTGAAATGCTCAGGACACCTCACAATAAAGAACTATCTGGCCCACAGTATCATTTTTTAAAATAATTTATTGAGAAACAAATAGCAATGAGACAGTTTCAAAACTGATTAGTAGGGTAGCTTCAGTACATTGAATATTATTTTCTTAGTGGTTATTTGTTGTACAAGATGAAGACATGGTATTCTATTTACTAACACTATTAGAGCAGATTCCTCTGTTCATTGAATTAAGGGAATGTAGCTGTATATCATTATTGCTGAAATTCAAAACTGACTTGGAGAGATGTTAACACTGCCTCTGGCTTCAGCATGGGCACAGGTAGTTCAAGCTTCATTTAAAAGTTGCAACATCCTTACCAAAATTTTTTTTTTCTTACAAAAATCAATGCCTCTTTTATCTTGGGGGAGATTTGTATGCACACATTTCTACAATTTTTAGTGTGCATTTACTTCAGTTGCTTACCATAACTTCTGAGTAACTTTTTCAAAGGCAATGAAGTCTCCATAGTTAAACTTTTCCAAGATAAAGAAAGAGCACAGGCTTGACAGGCCACAGCAATGAATCAGGATTTTAGTCCTTGGAAGTCTCTAGACTCTAATGAGCTTTCTTACATTTCCAGTCACACGCGAAGACTCGTACAGCATAAAAACATTTATTATCTATAGAATGATTGTTTCTTGCTTAATAGTCCTAATAAGAATGCACATTTCCCCCTCTGCTATTTGGAAGTTATTATCATATTATTTTTAAAACATTGAACTATAGTAATCTCTTTTAACTAACACAGATTTTTAAAAAAACAAGATCTATTGTTGTACTAATGAAAGGTTTTATGAAACAGTGATAGACTTATATAGTATGGGTGTTACCTTCAGTGATTTGAATAGTGGTGAAATCCACTTTCTGCACCAAAAGTCTTCATAATGAAAAGATGGACTTAATGACTGAGCAGGACTGTTATAATAAAAATACAAGTTTGAAAATCTTTGTAGTCTACAATATTTTATCTAAAATTAGTTTTTTTATCAGATGCAAATAATAACCTATAATCAAAAGCAATTTATACAGGGATCAAAATATTATTATGTACTATTACTTTCCAACAGTTTGGTTTTACTAAGGGCACTTTAAGAAGTCATTTTCTTATTTATGGGCATATAAATCTATAAATTTATTTTTTTAATTATGACTTTGTTTATTATTCCTATTTTTATTTTATTTTATTTTATTGAGAAACAATAGCAGTAAGACAGCTTCAAAACTGATTAATAGGACAGTTTCAATAATTAGTACATTGTACATTGTTATTTTCTTAGTGGTCACCCATAGTACAAAATACAGTAAGGATATCCTGTCCAAACACTATTAGTACAAATCTTTCTTCTCATTGAGTTAAGTAAAAGTAAGTGTATATCTATCCTAACTATATTGTATATACAGATACATAATGGTCCTTCCTTTGTATCCCCTTTTTTTGTTTAGTCCTGTCAGAGATGGGTATTCCTTTGGCATCTGAATACTATAGGTATGTGAATTCAGCAAAACAATCTAACACAGTCCAGCAGTCCACAATAGTAGTAGGTTATCTGCAAAAGTTTTTGACTTTTGTTGAAGAAAGTAATTCTATATTTTCTGGGAAAAAGAAATTTCTTCACTCTTTTATGAGAGGATTTAGAAATAGCTCTTTATGGGTCTGTTTCCCCCTAAGATGATTGAACAGGGACTGCTTTTATACTCTATTGGAATAAAAACACAAGAAAAAGTATATTAAAAAACAAGGATTTAAGGGCATTGGTTATTGGACTGCTGAAGGGGTAGAGTAGAAATACAAAAAGAATAGAGCAGAGATAAAAAATAAAAAACTATCCAAGTAGCAACTAGCTTTAGGCCAAATTCAAGCAGTCTGTTTACATGTTATTATTTTACCTGGGGTAGGGTGTGGACAGAAACAAAGAACTGAATAAACAGGGACTGGAGATTTTCCACATTTGATAAAAAATAGAAGCAAGAGGGACTGGGAAGATAGCTCAGCTGTCTAAGCACCTGCTTGGCAGGCAGGAGGATCCAGGTTTGATCCCTGGTATTGCATCCCACGCCAGGTCCCAGAACCTCAGACTTGATGGCAGTCACTAAAACTGAGCATGGAGGCACATGCCTACAATCCCGGCGCTGGGGAGGCTGAGACAGGAAGATGGCTATGAGGTTGGGCTGCACAGTGAGACCCTGTACCAAATAAATAATATTCTTAAAATTTTTAGAAAAAGAATAGAAGCAAGAACCAAGATTCTAAGTAAGTCCAAGTCCAAGAAAAACAGGGAAATAACATTAATATGCATAAGTGGTGGAAATCTATGAAAGCGATTTTCCTACAAAAGGATTCATAAGGAAAATGGTTTTTGAAAAACCTACTTTACATTCTTTTTGTTTCTAAGCAGATTGATTTCCATTTTAACAGAGCTCAAAACTAGATTGAATTTGTAAACAGAACCCATTGTTCTGGGGATGCACTATTCAGCGTGCTCATGTGGCCTGGACAGCCTAAACTGAAAAGGCTGCCAAGCATCCTATGCCCCATGAACTGAACTGCTTGCCCCAGCCACAGGTTGACATTCCTTCAAGGCTTGACTCTCACCTAGTGCCCCTTTCCAGAGTCAAGTACAATATCATCTGTCTGGCCTCCTGCCATCATCTTAGGGTAAAACATGATGATGTCTCTCTTTTCACTTGTGTGGAGGCTGAATTGGCAGAAAGCAAATTAATGTACAGTTAAGTGCAGTAAAGCCAACATGACCTTGGGCCCATCAAACTTCTCTGAGCCACACACAGCAGGGGCCATAACACTCTGTACAGGTTAAGTCACACACAAAAGTGAGTGGTAAGCATGCCTGTGTGTGGTACACACACTTCTTACCAATGGTCTGTTACCCTGTTTTGGGGTCGATGCATACAAGTATCCTTATTTGAAGCCTTGAGGGCTCTCTGTGAGGATCCAAATAATTGACCATGTCAAATTTGCTACTTTAATGTGTAACTCTTGACAAAATGAAGGTATTCTGTGAGGTAAACAGTGCAAGCAATCCTAGTAAAAAGCCTTTGTTGACCGTCATGTTGTTCACCCCATATCTGTTTTGTGTTCTCAAACTCTTACAAAAACCTTCCTTTCACACTGATCTTTCCCTTCCCTTCCCTTTTATGCCATTCTCTCTGGAAACTCACCCTCTGCCCTCTTTGCAGTGCACCAATGAACTCTTAACTTTTCTTTATTCCTGGACTGACTGCAAATTACTTTACCACCTTCAGTACCTCCTGTGAGCTCTTCCTGGCAGAGCAGTCGGTTGTTCCAAGCTTCGCACACAATGTCCTGTCAAGCACTGGCTCTTACACCTTCTCGCATAAGACACATACCCAACTGCCCAAGAATGCAGGGCCTTGTGAGAATCAAATGTTGGAAGCGAGTAGGAGAATTAGAAGCTTTCAGCAGGTCCCTAGCACTGCTGGACCCCTTGGTGCTACCCCACCTAGTGATCTGTCACTGAGCTCTGGCTCAGACTTCCAAGGAGTCAGCTCTTCCTTGCACATGCACCGTTTACACCCTCTGACTGAAATGAGATAAAAGAAATAAAATTAGGTAGAAAGGAGCCCGGGAAGGCTATGTTTTTAGAATTAAGAAAACTGTAGCTCTTGGTCACAGAACATACTAAGGTCCAGGAAACTCAACTCAAAGAGAAAGTCCTTAAGGGCCTTAAGGTCAGGAAGCCTACGTAGTGGGCTCTGAGCCTATATATTTTCCCTACAAATTGTACTCTTGCCTACAGACACACATCCTCAACAAACTGCACTACGAGGGCTAAGGCAGCAAATCTCAGCTTCAAGCACATGCAAGTCATGTTCATCATAGCAAAACTCACAGGACAGCCCAACAGACAACAGGAAAATATAGCCTTGGACAGCCCACTGGAAGGAAGCCACCTCCAAGACCACATCAAATATCCAAACCCTAACCACCATGTATCTCCCTTTTAAGGCCTACTGTCTCAGTTAATTTTTACTCGTTTCTGGGACAAAAATACCTGACACCCCAAGTTAAGGAAGGAAAAGCTTATTTAGCTCATAGTTTGTGAAGGTTTCAGTCTATCCTCTGCTGGCTCCCAGGCAGGGTGGCACATGGCAGAGAGCAGCAGTCCATGGCAGCAGAAACAGCAAAGAGCAAAGGGAAGGGCAGCAGCTGGGGCTTCTGCATTCACAACTAACAATGCTCACTCCCCGCTGAGTGACAAACTTCTAACTTCTCAAGGTGACACAGTGTATACACTCACACTCTATTCTTTCTAAGTGGTTGGAAAGATTTGAGCACTGTTCTGAGTGATAGAAAAGATCTGTGCAGAACCATATTACTTTTGTTCATCTTAATTAACAACAGGACAGGTATTAGACAGGAAGACCTTCTAACAGAATCCAGCCCCAAGCAATCCCAAACTACCTGTAAGTCCTGCAGGCCGATAAATTAGCTCTCCTAGCATAATTGAAAGAAATACCTTATTGGCATATGTAAGAATTCTCTTCTCTACTCTTCTATCCAAGGACCTCTCCACAACAGAGTTGTTTCAACTTGTACCATAAGGTGGGATTCCCTATGTTTATACTTTGCTACACTGTTTTTGCACTTCCTGATTATGGCTGAGGAATGAAAACTGAGGACATTGTTTCCCCGAAAATGAAAGTACTCATTTAGATCTAAAAAAATCCTCAACCCACTAAACAATCTTTTTGCAAATGATCAATCAGAAAAATGGTCAGTAAATTGGAATTTAGACCATTATTTAGCACTCTTGTGAATAGATCAATGCATGTATCTGCTTTCATGTGTCTCTCACATTAGCAAATACAATTATAAATTTTATGGCTCAGGATATTATACTTCTGTATTTACCTTCTATTAATAAGAATCTTCCAAGCTCTTAAGTGAAAAGAATTATTGTTTTCAAATACCATGGTTACTACTATTACAGTAAAGTTTTGACATAGTCAATTTTTTGTCTGAGGCTGTATAAGTCAAAGTAATTAACATTAATTTCTTCCTTAAACAATTCTAATTTCAATGGGTTGTCATGATTATTTCATATACCTACAATGATACTTGTTGGGCTGCTCTTCTCAGTCTCAGAGATCCAAGTTCCTCTAGCTTAAGCTCTTCTTCCTAAAAGGGAAGATGATAGAGTAGAAGACGTGGAAAGTTTTAGTGGCTTGTGTTGCTTCTACTAATATTCTAGGAGCTAGAATTAGCTATGGCCCCACCTAGATGGAAGTGTAATGGAAAATGTGTTTTGCTTCTTAGTGCTCAAGAGTTGTAAGTGCTATAGGTAGCTAAATTAGACAGAAATATAGGCAGTCAGACAGGGCCAGGCCCTCAAGGAGACAAGATGGAAGACAAGGTGACTTTACAAATTTGGAAGAGACAGATATTCCTGCTGTGGGATGGACCTCAAGATAAAAGAGTAAACAAATACAGCCACATACTTCCCTAAGGATGAGCATCAGGGATTGGTGTTCTAAATGGGTATCAATTGCCTTGAAAGAGCCCAAATGAGTCACTTCCTCAGCCCTCAACATAAAAAGCCCAGTTCCATATTCATGCTTGGCATGCTTTGCTTCCTCCATTTGATCCCAATTTAATCAATTTTACCTGAGCAATTATGCTCGTAATTTCATTGGTTGTCTGGTTTTGTCCCACCTCATGCCCACTTAAATGAGTTCCCATGTTCTTTCCCCTAGGCTCACCTCACCACATGGTTTTCCTCTATAGAAGTCCCTGGAAGACAGAGCTTCCTGGGGTAACCCTCTCAGGGGCGCCCCCTTCTGTCCCTCTCTGCAACAGAAGCTTGCTTTCCCCATATAAATACTCTGCTTTTAACCTCCATTTGTTCCTAACATTCATTCCTCAGTTTTAAAGAACACAAAATTGTCCCAGGTACCTTTCAGGTTAGTACATGACTTGGCAAAGATGCCACACTACCTTTTCCACAAAGGACCAATGAGGATTTCATGGGGTAAAGTGGAAGAAACCTTAGCATTCTTATCCCACCTCTCCTATGCATTTTTCCTATGCCTGTTCCACCAAATCAATTATTTAGAATATAAAATATCTTGCTATATTCTGAAAAACTGCAGTAAGCATGCCTTGCAAATATTCTGTTAGAGGATAAAATTACAATTTAGTTTGAAGATTTTTTCCTTGTGTCTCTCTGGGATCAAATAGTTTCACATAGTTAGGAAAGTGCACAGTGATCTAACCACTGTGCTACATACCCAACACTTTTTAATTTTATATTTTGATTCAGGGTTTTCTAAATCACTGAATTTCCCAGGCTTGGCTTAAACCTGAAGTCATCCTACTTGAGACTCCCAGAATGTTATACTTAGCAGCATACACAATGGCACTTGGCTATAAAGATATTAATTTGTTTTATTTTACAGTTCTAGAATCAGGTAACAAACATATAATAAAAATGTTCTGTTACATTAAGTAGATGAGATTATTTCTGAGTGAGAAAGGCTGAAAAAGGCAAAAACAGGGAACCAAAATTAGGCTGTCATTCCATTACTACTTTATCAGGGACAGGAAAATCGAAAAATAGAAAGATAGCTGACGAGTTAATACCAGAGTACTTCAAGGTTTTTTCTTAGTAAAGAAATGTAAGGATTAAAGTATGGGGCACATCATTATCTTAACAGTGGGACCAGCAGGGCTGCAAAAGACCCTGGGAGTTGAGGGGTATGTTAAACCACAATGTTCATAGCATTAAAACCATCAAGGGATTTCCCTTGGTTACTCCGAAGCGATTTGATGCTGGCTCTTAGGGTCAAAGATAATGGCCTGAGTATCTTTTCATGCTCATGTCAGGTTGTTAAGGAGATGTGCTGAAGGCAGGACCATACTTCTCAGGCTCAAGTGATGATGATAATAGATATGGAGAGCAGAATGCTTCCTTGGACTGCAGGAGCCAGAAGGCAGCCAGAATGTTTTGAACCTAAGGCCAGGGTGTCTCCCACACTACCTCCTTCTCCCTTTGACGATGTACTCCTCCCTCCTGGCCCCTTACTGAGGAAGAGAAAGAATAAGGTCCAGGAACAGCAGAGCAAACTAGGTGTAGTTTATTAGAAAAAGAAGCACTTTCACTAGCTGAGAGGGAGGATCCAGGGGAGAGGCCTAAATCCAGAAGCTCAGATGCAGTCTTTGTAGGGCTATGGTGGTTGTCATTCAAAAATGAGGGTGCTATCTGGCACCATTTTTAAATTTGGAGGTAGCCGGGCGTGGTGGCGCAGGCCTGTAATCCCAGCACTCGGGAGGCTGAGGCAGGAGGATTGTTGTGAGTTCAAGGCCAGCCTGAGCTACAAAATGAGCTTAAGGCCAGCCTGAAGTGCATAGTAAGACCCTGTCTCAAAAAGACAAAAATAAATAAATAAATAAATAAATAAATAAATAAATAAATAAATAAATAAATTTGGAGGGCATAGGAAAAGGAGACATCGGAGTTGGCACCATTGCTAGGCTTCTGCCATCACGGCAGCAGGCTTCCTCATGCCTTTGCCCTTTGCCCTGCAGATAGGCTTACCCGTGTTGACTTTGGTATTTGCACTAATCTGCCTATTGACCTTCTGTCTCCTGGTCTCAGTCATGTGGGACCTTAGTCTGTGTAATTCCATTTTGATTTTGTCTGGTCTCTTGGGACCTACTATAGCAGTCTAGTGAAGACAAGCCTTGTGGTTTTTATGCACTGTTTATAGGTTGTTATGTGTAAACAGTATTTTTTTTTCAAAGTTCAGAGGTGTTTTTCATATGAGATAAATATTACCTAGGGTTTTAGAAAATATTTGCATTTGATGATGAAAGGGTTGACAATTGTTTGCCTGATCTCTAGCCTTTAACTCTTTCCGTACTCGTCCCATCCCGCAAAGTCCTGCTGATTCTCCTCTGCTCATTTCATCTGCTCACTCCCCTGAGTCACTCGTGCAGCTGCAGCTTGAGCCAAAATAAGCTTTCACTGCAAATCCAAGGCTTTTTATGTTAATCATTTCTAAATATCACATCATTTTTATCCTGTTCATAAAACATATATCCCCTTCCACCACCTGGTGAATAATTTTCTACCTATTAAAGTCAGTCAATCCAAACTCAGGAACTACAGAACTATAGAGGACTTTATTTGGGTCTTAGGAACTGCTCTTTAGAAAATGTAGGCATAGCTCTGAGCCAGCATGCAGACAAGGGAAGCGGGACCTTAGGAGAGGTACAAAGGGTGAGAAGCAGTGGGGGTCCACAGAACCTAAGGCAAAAAGGACGTATAAGAGAATGGAAGGGCTCATAAAACAAGACTCTGATAACCCTTGATCTGTTTTTCAAACCTTTGTACAATGTCATAATGGTCCAGTTGGTCTGGTTATGCCAGGTACATGTGGACAAGGGTGGAGGTGATCACGTTCGCATTCCTGAGTGGAGCCCGAATCAGGCATAGGTCCTGCCCTCTTACTGCCTCCCAGATTGCTTTAGAAAAGCTCTGTTAGTGTCATTTTCAGTGTGATTTTTGGGATATTTTCACTGAGTGTACAGTCAACAGCACACACATTGAAGAAAGCTTCTCTTCGTATGTGTTTCTTAACCCTTAATGGACAGCCTCTTACTTAGCTGATACCACTGGCCTCACCACCTCCAGGAATTTCTATATGGAGGAGGAGTATATTACTAAGTTCCTTTTCCCCATTGCCTGCTAGCTCCTTGTGCTTGTACCCATAACTTCTCTTACCCTCAGATAGGTAATCAAAGGGCTCTGGGGAAATCTAAGGGATTTTATCAGCAGAAATAACGGCAACATTAGGTAGTCTTTACTGAGTACCTGCTGCTTACTGCACACAGTTGTAAGTGCTTTGAATGGACTATTGTACAAAAGTCTTAGAATGCCTAATGATTATTATTTCCCTTTTACAGATGAGGGAAGGAAAAAGTTAAGCAAATAAATTTCTCCTTCAGAGGAAATTATAGAATATGCCATTATAAAATATGCTACTTTGATATATATTGATTAACACAAGAAAAAAGAATCCTTGCTCTATTTCTGTCAGGAAGAAGACTAGAGCTAGTGTTCCAGACCTAGAATACTAGTCACCAGAGATCATTCTAGACTCAACTCAGATTTTGCCAGAAGAATCTATACAACAGACCTTGCTAACTAGGCTTTACCTTCTATTAGCCCCCTATATTTATTTACCCTCCCATAGTCCACCAGCTTAGAAGCCCAGAGTTGTTTTGTCTGCCTTACCATTTCTCTACAAGACTATCGTTCGTTCATAAGTTGCAGTATGAATCTGGGTTCTGACTCTCTGAGTTAATCATTATAGTGTTCCTACATGCATGTATCAATGAACTTGTTTATTCCTTGTCTAATTTTGTCACTCTCATTTACAGAGCCCTAATCAACAAACTTAAAGTTAGTAGAGGGAAAAACTGAAGATCAAGAGTTATAGAGAAGGGTCAGCCAGATAGTTCAGCAGACTAAAGCGCTTGCTTCAGCAGAGCACACCGGCCAGGGTTTGATTCCCAGTGATCCCCACCAGCCGCACCCGCAGGGTGCTGAGCACAGGCGGATGGCTATGAGTCCAATCTGTGCGTGAGACCCTGCAGACCTGCACTAAATACAAAAAAAAACACAAAAAAAGTGGGGGATGGAGAAGCATGAAAGTCAGATATGGCATACCTGGGTTTGTGCTGGCTATCAACAGGTGAGAAACAGAAAGTGTTATGAGGAAGGAGGGGACATCCGTTTCTCTGTTCTAGTGGTGGTGTAATTGTATGGAGACTGCAGCAGGCAGAAAGACTGCATGCCCTGCATCTCTTCTTCCTCTTCCACCTCCTCCTCTTCTTCCTCCTCCTCCTCTTCCTCCTCACTTCCTCCTCTTTCTCCTAGGCCTAGTTCTCCTGTTCTTCCCACCGAGTGACTCCCTGCCTTCCAGTCTCTTTCTCTAAAAGGCCCCGCCAAGTTTCCACTAGGTTTTGTTCAACTCTGAATGAATTCACTCTATTCAGGAGAAAGAAAAAGAATGTTCAGGCATGCAGGGCAAACAATTCTATCCAGTTTTTATATTAATAAATCTGACACCGTAAATCTCCAATTTAAAAAAAATGAATCATTTACATAATTATGAGAGAAAAAAGCAAGCCTTAAGCTACTCACTTGCTGTGTCTCTAATTTCTTGCTAAGAAACCCTAGAGGACAAACTACACATAAGATTGTTAAGTATTTTCTCAGGAACGTGGAAGACCACATTCTTGTCCTGTTCCTAGTCACAAGAAGGAAGTTTATTCCTGCCCCACCCCAACCACTTAAAGTGAAGCCAGGAAGCACATGGACTGCCTTTTGAACACTTCACAGCCGGCATCAAATTCCTGGAACTGCAGTCACAGACTTGTTTATTTACCATCAGAGTGGTGTGGCGCTACACAAAACCTGAACACTTGTTTATAGTACACAGTGAAAAAGCAAAGTCTTTTAACAGAAATACAGCTGCTAAAAGCAAGTCAACCCAGGACAGTCTGTCTTCAGATAGCGCTTTCTGGTCCTTCCGTGTTGCTTGCTTTCTCAGAAGGGTCTCACCAACACTTTCAGTCAGGCTTGGCTTTGCAGAGGGAGCTAACACCCCTTCAACCTTCCAGGCTTCCCCAGCCCAGGCACTCTTGCCCTGGCAGGCGCATGATGTGTCTTCTTGACACAGAAACCTTTAGCCTGAAGAACTGACTCACCAGGAAATGTCCATTAACCATTTCCTTTCTTCCCTAAGGCAATGATTTTGTTTCTAAGATTTAGAAATTTAAGTTAAAAATTAAAATTAAAACTTTTTAATTAAAAATTAATTTAATTAATTTAATTAAAAATTAAAATTAAAAATTAAAAACCAAAACTTTTTGTTTTGGTTTGGTTTTTTTAGTGCTATGGATTAAACCCACTGTCTTCTCACTGAACCACATCCCCAGTCCTTCTTTAGTTTTCCACTGTGTCACTAGCGTATCAAGAATGGGTTTCATCTTGTGATCCTTGTGCCTCATACTCCCAGAGTACAGGGATTTCCAACACATGCCACTATTTCTAGGGCCTTACACTCTTTATTAGATGCCCTGCCCACATTTTTGTTGATATTTTTAACAAATCTTTAACATCAATAATTCTTTTTCACCAAACCCCAATTCCTCTTACATTTTTTTTCACTGAAATGCATTCCAGTTCTTCCTCATTCTACACATGGAGTATCAACTTAAGACTGAGCTATGATGTTTAGTAGGTCGAAATTCTTTCTTGCTGAAAAGCTACTTCCAAAGGACAGAGAATCAGCAAGTCAGACAAAGCCATCAGTTTCTGAGGATTTAATTCTGATAGATCTCAGAGTGCTCTCAATAACTGTGTGAGAAGAGCCCTACAAGACCACCTTAAGTTGACCCCTTTCTAACTACTCCTATCATAGAAAACCTGAGAGTAGGAGGGAAAGGCTGCTGCAAGAGTGAACCCACATATTTATCTTTGTTATCAATATTTAAAATTGCACACACACACACACACACACACACACACACACCTCTTAGTTACTTTTCTTTCATTTCTGGGACAAAATGCCTAACATCTATTATTAAAGAAGAAAAGGTTTGTTTAGCTCACATTTTGTGGAAGTTTTGGTCAATAATTAGCTAGTTCAAAGGCAGACTGGTACATAGCAGAGGGTCATAGTTCACGGAGGTGGAAGACAGCAAAAGGACAAGGGAAAGCAAACTCCTTTTCCTCCCTTATATGGTAAGCAGGCTACCCGCCCTAGGTTAGATGTAGCACTCAGGCCATCTCTATGCCCTTCTTTTGCACAGAATAACATCCTGCTGAGTTGCTTAGTTAAGCTTCTAAACTTCCCAAGTTGACACAGTACAATCATTGCAATCCACCCCTTGTCAACTTGGCAACTAGACAGATTTCTTTGAACCAGTTTCCAGATACAAAGACAAGTTTATGCTTACCATTTCACAACTTGAACATTGTAACATAGGTTTAACAATCCTTTAGAACCAGAATTAATTTTGTCAACATTATATTATTTTAAAAGCATAATATTCTGCCCCTGGCTCCCCAAAGACTCATGTGCATCCCTTTATGCAAAAGGCATTTAGCCCATCTCTAAGAGTTGCCACAGTCCTAATAGTCTCAGGATTGCTGAAAAGTCCAAGTTCCAAGTCTCTTTGAGATTTAAGGCAAACTCTTGGCTTTGAGCCCTAGTACAAAGAACAGTTAAGCATTTTCAACATTCAGCTAGTTTGCTCCTCCACAAGGAACTACTGTGGCTTGCTCACTTTGTCTCTGCATCCCGCAGGGGGCCTGGCTCATCTCAGGGCATTTATGCCTGCTGCGCTGAAGTCTCATCTCCATTTTCTTACACTGCTCTGTGCCTACATCCTGGGTAATTCTCTGCCTTCAGCACCTGATTAGCACTGCCAGTGGAAGCTGTCTGTGGGCAGGAAATGAAAGAGAACAGGAAGAAGGTCTCTTTCTGCCTCCCTTTGGTTTGGCAGTGGCCACATTCCTCTCACCCTACCCCCTCTCTTTCCTTCTGGGCCAGGACATAAAGGCTCCCTGCTGCTCTTCCAGAACCTTATCCTTGTTATTTGTTTTCATTATCTTTCCTTACAAATACACTTCACTAAACTATGTTAGTTAACTCTCCTGACTAATCAATCCTCTTGTGTGTGTGTGTTTTTTGATAGGACCCTAAGCAATATGGATGCACATAACAATTTATGAAAATGCATAGAACATGCCTTTTTCTCATCTCTCTGTTCTGCCCCAAGATTTTTAAACATTTAAGATTCAGAATCTACACCTGAGATGTTCAGTGCTGGTCCCACTGAAAAGAGCTGAGCCAACCACTTACGCATCTGGACTTGGCGCCGTTTCTGTTTCCTCTTGGAGTCAACCCTTCCTCTTCCTTAGGTCTCACAGAAGAAAGAAGACTCCTGGGGTCACAGTTGAATCCTGAACTCAAACAGGAAGTTGATAAACATAGCCTCAGCTGGCTGAAGGCTCCCTGATCTGACCCCAGAGACCAGATCTGACCAGATCATGGAGCACAGTGTTGGAGAGCAGAATAGCAAGTTACTTTCTAACCCTGAGTGTTGTGTGTTACTGGTCAGTGCCGAAAAAAAACAATACCTGATGAAAGTAGCTTCAGAGGTCTCACTGAGATGAATCTCTCTCCAAGTGAGCCCAGAGCCTCAGAAGCATCTTACATGTATTGAGGGCTGAAGACAGGCTAAGGAATGTGGTGCATAATTACTTAAGTGAATACAAACTGCTATCTCTACTAACTTGCACCATTTGCCTAATACTAGGTTCACACAATTGCTACCTGACAGCATCCCAGCAAGGGATCAAAGGACAGGGCCCCTGCAGGAGAAGCTGCTATCTGGAATCCCAATTCTGGGAACTTCACACAGAGCAATGGTCCTTGGGCTCTGTCTGTTGTTCCCTACTGTCTCAGGACAGGAGGTTTTTATCTCAGTTCTATACCCAAGGAGGCCTATACTGACTGCCTGTGTATAATCCCAAGGACAACTTGAGGGTCAGGTAGTCTCACACCAGACAATATATGTTATTGAAGAGGAGAAAGAAGTTAACAGGTAATCCTATGGTTGCTACATTAACAAGACTGCAAACAAAAGTAGGTTGCTTCTCTCCTTTCTGAGTGCACAGCTACCAGTAAAAGAGTTATTGTTTGTTGAATGATTTAATGAGAGAAAAACTGAGACTTTGACCTTACACACGAAGCAAAAACAAAGGAAAGGAAGGAATGTTTATTCATTTAGCAATCTCATGAAAACAGTGGTAGGGAAAACAGGAACATTCTCGAGCACTTCGCACACTAAGGCCTTCTACAGCTCACTCTGCAGAGGGAAACAAAACATAAACCAGAGAGGCAGAGAGCGCAGCCTGATGGTCTGGCTTGGCCCCTCACGCTGCTCCCTTCCTAACCATGAGCGCAGACGCACCACGTGGGGGTATGTTCAGCAAGGGACTCCCGCAAACAGGTTCACCGACGCATCTCCAAATTCACTCAGATGAACATCACTTCAAATGTTGTTAGAATCCCATATGTGTCACAAGTATGTTCAAAGCATGTGCTTTAATTCATACTTGAGAAAGCAAGGTTATGATCAATAATGCACAGAATGAGAAATGGAAAAGCTGAGTGTAATCATTTGTCTGCCTGTTGCTAGCCGGATAACTAGGGGCAGTTCACCAAAATATTGAAAAAAATTTCCTCAGAAACAAATGGACTAATGAGCTGACTAACAGGGTAGTGAAGAATAAATTATGTTAGACACCTTAAGGCAGTTAGTAAATTGCCTGAAACATTAAGCCATTCAGCAAACAATAACATTTACTGGTAGCTGTGCACTCAGAAAGGAGAGTAGCCCATAAGCATAAAACATGAGCTTTGGAAAAATTTCTCCTGTGAAGGGGAGATGTGTATATTGCAGAGGCTGAGGTGTAGGTAAGTTCCCTGCACAGCCTGGAGAACAGTTGAAAAGCTAGGGAATTCTGCAGGGATAAACCTTCTATTGCATAAGTACATAAGACCTGAGTGGAAAGACCTGGCTTCTAATGACCAGGAGGAGAACCCATCGGAGTTTCATCTCTCCCTTTCTCTAGTTACATCCCGTCCCAGACATTAGTGGTTCTCAGGTGAGGGGTACAGAGGCCTGTGGGGATGCAGGTGGAGGTCAGGTGTATCATAGGATAAGAAAAAAGAAGGGAAGATTTTACTTGAGAGGCAGATTTTCAACAGGAGTTCAAGATAGACTACAGCACCAAGAGCAGAGGCAGCTCCCATTCAACTAGACCTAAAAGGCAGTGATGTCTGGCAAGCAGGTGAAACTCACCCATTTCCTGTGGCAGGCACACATCACTTTTCTATGTATGCAGCTCAGCAGACTCTATGCCAAGCCTTGAAGGATTCAAGCACACTGCACTGTATTCTCTCTATGCCTTAATATCATCCTGGGTTAGGAGAGAATGGATCCAGTAATCCCTTTTACCCCATTGTCTAGAACTAGAAACTTAACCTACAAGGGCCTTACATGTGACCACATCTTACCTTACTGAGCAGACAGTGGCACTCCAGAAGGTTAAAAAGATTTGCCTTGTCACAAGCCTAGGTGGTAATACAGTCCAGATTTGAAACTAGTATTTCGTTCTATTGCATGTTAATATTTGTCCTACAATTCCTAAAGGAAGGTGACCATTCTGGTTGTATACTGCATCAACAAACTTACAAAACCATCATCAGAAAGACCTAAGCTCAAGTCCAAACTCAAATAGTTAAGTGATTGTGTACAGACAACTGATGAACCTCAGGTTCATTATCCACAAAACTTGAGGATGAAACGGGATGGCATGGAGCATAACTAGTGCATACTACCAATGCCAGCAATTCAGTGCTGGTTGCTATTTCAATTAATTAAGCTGTGATCAGCAAGGGAACTTCAGATTGCTGGAGAGAGCTTAGAGAGAAAGAGAGAAGTTATTTCTAAGGCATGGGGAGGGAAGGCTGGTTAGCTTCACAGCTTTGATAGTTCCAAGACTGCTAAACTCAAGACAGTGTTGGGGTTGGTTCAAAAGCCAACGGGAAGCAGTTACTGAGTTTGCTTTACAGCATTTAATCTTCTTCCCTAGTACACTCACAGTCAATAGGGAGACACAGAAGGTGGTGAGCACAGTGCAAGAGAACGGTCCTTGCACAAAGGCGTGTGTAATGGCCCTGCTGGGGTGCTAAGGGTCTCACACTCTGACTCCAAAATTCACAAATGAGATGGGAGGGGAGAAGAAGGAAAACAAGAAGAAAAAGATTAATCCTGAAAAATGGTTAATGTTACATTTCAGCAATCAGTCTTCATGCAAGAGCCATATAATTAAGAAAGCTGTAGCAGAAATAGGATGCTCTCCGCATCACTGACAGAATTTTTTCTGTAATTTCTTCTGCTGCTCTGTTGACCAAAATATATAGGGAAAATTCATCAATTTCATTTTCATCAGTAGTGGTAACTATTTAAGTTTGGTGTTCCAGGAAAAAAATAAAGTGGCTTCACTATAAAAAATATATATATATGAATTTCACTGTGCAGGTTAATCTTTCCAAGTTGATTACATTTAAAAACACCTAGGAAGTAAGCGAAACACACTTCTGGGTGTGTCCACGAGGGGATTTCCAGAGAGGATTCGCAAGTGAGACAGCAGACTGAGCATGGGATTCGTCCTGCATGGGGGCAGCAGCATCACGTAGGGCAGAGGCCTGAATGAAAAAATATAGGAGGAAGCCCTGCAGCACAGGGTCTCTCCATCCTTCCTGCCTCTTGGATTCCACGAAGTGAGCAGCTTTCGTCTATTGTACCCTTTACCATTGTGTTCTTGCTTTGCCACAGTCCTAAAAACAGTGCAGCCACTGACCATGGGTTGAACCTTCTGGAACTGTGAGTCAGAATAAATCTGGTTTTCTTCATTTTTCAGTATTTTGTCACAGCGACAGAAAGTTAACTAACACAGCATTTCTGCCTTTCAATGTAAAAGAAAACCAGGGAAGACAAAGGCCCTTTTTTCCCTTCTCTCTGGCTCTTTCCCATGTCTAATGCACATTTAAAGACATCAAAAATGAAGAAGCATTTTGTAGGCCTCTGCTTACTGAATTCATTCTTGAGTCTATTTTCTTGCTGGTAAGCATGGTATGCATGTGTGCAACTGTGCAAGTGTGTAAGCATGTGTGCATGCTGAGCGAGAAGCTGAGAATCACTATATGCAGGGCTTCCACGCTGCTTCAGAGAAAGTCATATATGCATATAATGCGTACGTGTGGGAGACAGCGAAGGAGCTAGGAGGAGTGTGGGGAGGGGATCCTGTGTGGCTCTGTGCTTTGAATGTGTTCCCTAAAACTGCACTGGAAGCTCAGTTCTCAAGTTCATATTCTGATGGTATTGGAAGGTGGGACCTCTGGGAGCTAATCAGGGTTGGAGGAAGTCACAACGGGGGAGCCCTCATGCTGAGATTGGTGGCCTTACAGATGTAAGAAAGATCCCTAAACTCACAGGAGCTGCCACCTCCATCTCGATCTCTCTTGTTCTTCCACCTTCTTGCTGCATTTTGATGCAACAAGACAGCCTTTAGCAGGTATGTCCCCATGACTGGATTTCTCAGCCTCTATAGCTACAAGAAGTAAATTAATTTTCTTTATGAGTTATCCAGCCTTTTACCTACTATGCTGAAGTTTCTAGATTTGATCCCAGGAAAAACAAAAGCAACTAAACAACCTAGGCTCAGGTATTCTGCTATAGCAGCAGAAAATGGCACGAGGAAAATACAAGGTGAGAAAGCTGCAACACAAGGAAAGAAGAGATACTGAAATTTCTTTGTTTTAGAGACTAAAGTATGGGTTGGGGAGATAGCTCAGCAGCATAAGTACCTGCCTGGCAAGCTCAAAGTCCCAAGTTCAATCCCCAGTATCTCAAACAAAAAAAAAGAAAAAGAGAAGGAAAAAAATAGAGATTAAAGTAGGATTTCTCTATTTGCCTACTCTAAATCTATAGATTCCCAAGGTGTCTTTTCTTTGCATTACTTAAAAGTATGTCATTTTTCATTCAGCACAAAATCCAACATGTGAAAAATCCAACCATAAATTAAGATAAATATTACATGATAGAAATATTTTCTATTTTACCAAAATAGTCACATAATTAAATATTAGTTTTTCTTACTCACTTTATCACACACACACACACACACATATATATGATTAACATATATATGTTAATGTTAATCCTCTAGGTTCTCAATAATTATTATTAATTCTTTAAAAAATAAAATGTATTCCTAGTTTTAAACATAGTACTTCCTTGTTGTAGAAAAATTTTAAAATACTGCTAAATATGAAGGCTTTAATAAGTTTGTACTCGAGAATAATTCAGGTACAGGCATATAACTTACAGAGATGTTGAGAAACATAATATGCTAGAAGTTCTTTGGATATTAGACTGCTGAAAACTTAGGACCAGCCTAGCCGCCCAGCGGCATAAGGCTGCTGTTGGAGTACGCAGTCTCTCACACTCCTCCAGTGGCCTTCTCTTCCCGTCCACAGTCTTCTGCAGTTCTCTCTCATATTTCTCCAGAATTGGTCCGCAAGATCAGTACAAAGGTGTAAAATGATGCTACTTCACTTCTAAGATTAGATTAGAAAGTGGATCTCTTGCCATCGCTCGCCTTGCAATTGAGGCGAGCAAAACTCCTGCAAAAACCATGGTAACAAGTTTTCTCCTCACATGGCGAGCAACAGAACCCAAAAGCCCGCAGCTGCATGAGTGAGCATGCGATCAGACATGCCGGTCCCAGGTAATTCCTAAAATATAATTTCTTGACTCAAACATCATTAGCATATTAAAAAGTGTACTTTTAAAAGGCTAGGCTAAAGATACAATCCTCTTACATCAGCCTCTCAAATTCTGGGGTGACAGCCTCACACCAATACTCCTGGCTTTTTGAATGTATTGAGTATATTTTAATGAGTTTCGGAGGTATATATATAAATCCGTGGGTATGTCACTACAACCAATGTTATAAACATATCAATAATCTCCTAAAATGTCCTCTTATTAATTTTCATTTTATAAGAACATTTAATGTAAGACTTACCTTCTTAGAAATAAGTATTCAATACAGTACTGTTAACTATGTGAACTGTACCATAAAGTAGATCTCCTGGACATAATTCATTTTTCATAAGTGGATTTTGAACATTCTGGCCAAATTTTCTCCTCTAGCTTGCTGCTTGAATGGAATTTCATGACAAACTCTGGGCCAAAATGACCCAGCTAAGCCATATGAGATTCCTAAAAAACTGTATAAGATAATAAATTGTTAGTCAATTTAGACTGTTCAGTTTGGGTTAATTTGTTACATAGTAACAGATAACCAATAGCTTATCAATATAAAATTGAATACTATATGGTCATAAAATACCAGTTTCAAGACTACATGACATGAAAAAATAAAATGAAATAAAACGATGAGCATACAACATTAAGTAAAAGGAGCAAAAAGTGGAAGTATGGATCATGTGTCATACATTTCCTGTCTTCCTGTCTTCAGTACATATCCTTCCCCTTTATTTTCTGGTAGTAGACTCTCTTGTTGGATGGAAAACTCCCCGTGTGTTGTCAGAAATGGTGCTGACTCCAGTCTATGTAAGTCAGAGAAATAAATCAGATCAGATTAATGTGTCTCATCCCCCTAGCATATCATGAAAAACAGACTAGGAAGAACAATTTTTGGATTTTCTTTCCTCTAGTTCATAGTGGCTTTAATTTCTAAATAAATTTAAAGTTGTGAAGGTATTAGACACCGTAGATTGAAAAATTATTAGAATCAAAACCAATCTTCACTTTGAGCTCCAGAACCTCTCCCTTTTTGCTTAAGCTAATAGATGATGGGAATCCTGTCATTGCACACAATGCACCCTAAAATTTAAAATATCATCTGAAATTTTCAGAGAAATGAATTAACAAAATTATTCACAGATGAAATAGTAGGATCTACTAAATGTTAGGTGATTCTATGTAGGTTTCAAGTCAATGTCCTTACTACATCAGGAATTTTTTTTTTTTTTTTTGTCTTTTTGAGACAGGGTCTCACTATGCAGTTCAGGCTGGCCTTAAGCTCACTTTGTAGTTCAGGCTGGTCTCGAACTCACAACAATCCTCCTGCCTCAGCCTCCCGAGTGCTGGGATTACAAGCATGCGCCACCACGCCCGGCTTATACATCAGGAATTTTTTAAGGCACAGATTCAGCCTTCACAGTTTTAGACTCATTAGCTGTTTCACAGACTAGATCTTTTATTCTTTTATTCAGTAGCTGAAAAATTAGATGATACACTCTATTTATAAATTTTACATACCTATAATATATCCTGAATTCCAAATGCAAAAGATTAGAATTTTTGCCTTTTGTTCCTCCTTCCTTTCCTTTCTATTTGTCAAATATTTGTCAGAGGTACCTTCATTTTTATATTACCAAGCTTGATATTTAAATTCTCATGTGAAACTTCTAGTATGAGGAATTGAACACCATGTTATGCAGTAATTAGCTGAAATGAAACACTCAGACATGCATACATGGTAGTAGCAAACATTTTCTCAACTCTGAAAAAGAATATAGCCCAGCAATTAGAACAAAATGTATAACAGAAAGTAAAGCAAACGCTGCTCCCATGATCT